>SJYV01045960.1:3855468-3902884 GCA_006410875.1 Neotragus pygmaeus | reverse complement strand
TCACCATCTGCAGTGATTTTGGAGCCCCCAAAATAAATAGTCTCCCACTGTTTCCATTGTTTCCCCTTCTATTTCCCATGAAGTGATGGGAGCAGATGCCATGATCTTAGTTTTCCAAATGTTGAGTTTTAAGCCAACTTTTTCACTCTCCTCGTTCACTTTCATCAAGAGGCTCTTTAGTCCTTCTTTGCTTTCTGCCAAAACGGTGGTGTCATCTGCATATCTGAGGTTATTGACCCCTGATGGAGGAACTAAGATGAGCACAATCAGAGAGCTCACGTGCCACAACCACTGAGGCCGCAGCTACTGAGCCCTGGGGCCACTACTAGGGAATCCATGTGTCACAATAAAAGACCCCACGTGACACAGCGAAGATACTGAATGCCACCGCTGAGACCTGATGCAGCCAAATGATTTTTTTTTTTAATTTTCAAATCAGTTCCTCAGTCACAGTAGCCAGTTTTCAAGTACTCAGTAGCCACACTCGGCTAGTGGTTGCCATATTGGATAACATAGATTACAGAACATTTCCATCATTGCAGAAAATTCTGTTGGACAGTGCTGGTCTACACTATTCTTTCATCTTGAGCATCTTTATTTCCCTCTCCTTCCCTCTGAATCCTCCAAAAGATCCTCACAAAGAAGTTTCCTTATATCCCAAACCTCATGTGGAGCAGCCCAGAGCTTAGTTCTACTGAGAACATATAAGGGCACACTAGAACCCCTTTGACTGCAGCAGACAGGCACCCAACTCAAACTAATCTAAGCAAAAATGGGAATGTGTCAGCTCTTGTAACTGAAAGTTTCAGCACCAGGTCCCATCACAGCAAGACCTAGGAGTTCACATAATATCAGAACTCTCGTCAGGCTCTCATCTCTGCTTCTGTCTGTGGCTGGCTTCATTCTCCGCTGTGCACACTGCTTCCTCCCTGTGATGGGAAGAGGTAGCCAGGAGCTATCCCAGCTCACAACCACCGTACTCTTCAGGATTCTGAGGAGAGAAAGGCCGCAGGTTTCTGAGTTCACACAGCAGATCTAAGATATCTGGGTCTGTTTCGGCAGAGGGACCCTGAGTCAGCAATCATGGCCGGGAGGATAGAATACACTGGCCTGGTCATGTGCTCACCCCAGTAGTGGGTCAGAACACCCAAACCATATCTAATGGGCTCCACATGGGAAATCGATTATCACCTGAAGGTGCGAAATGGATATCAGACAACAAAATTCACTACTGAACTCTGCTCAGAACCTATCTCCCCTTCTCCACTTGACAGTCATCTTTCTGATGCCTGGCAAACATCTAAACAGACACTCGACAAAGAGTTAATGTGTTAATGGATAGATAAAGAAATCGAAGGATGGAGGGGTGGATGAGTGAAGGGACGGATGGATGGATACATACGTGATTAGCTAACGCTGTGTGAAAGGCCAGGGGAGAGCACCGCGTCCTGGAACTCAACAGGTTTCACACTCATGCCCGACAGAAGCACCACTCTCTGTCTGCTGGTCTAAGATCCCCTTGAGAACTGGTCCAGCCTCTCCAGATGGGGACTTCTTGAGAGCATCTCTGTACACCTCACAGCCCTTGGCAGAGTGCTGAGTGCTGGCCAGGGCTGGCTGAGGGGCTGTAAGTCTGATAGCTTCTGCGCATCTTCTGTTTTAGAGGGAGACTAAGACAGGAGCTGGCCAGTCACGCAGGTTCTTCCAGCGTCTGAGGCGGCAACTCTCCCCAGAATCCCTGGTCTCAGACGCTGTATGTTCACCTTTCTTACACAAGAAGGTGTGTATTGGTCTCTGCCCCCAGTTCCTGGCACAGAGCTCCTGAAACCCTTGGAATTTCCTAAGAGATATGAACACTAGGAGCGTCTCTTGTTCTAATACTGGTCATTGACCTCTGTTCCCAACACAGGGCTCCTGAAACCCTTGTAATTTCCTGGGTAATAGGAGTGTCTTCTGTTCTAGAGGGCAACTCTGGGTGGGCTCTTGGATGAGGACTGGTCAGTGGAAAGATGGAGCCACATGAATAGAAGCTTGGAATTTTCAGCCCTACCCCTCATTCCCTTGAGCAGGAAGAAGAGATAATATTTGATCATGCTTATATGAGGAAGCCTCCATAAAACCCCCATCATACAAGGTGTGGGGAGCTTTCAGGTGGGCAAACACATCCCTGAAGTCCACCTGAAGGGGACTGCACCCCAGCTCCATGGGGAGCCTCCCAGACCTGCGCCTGTATCTCTTCATGTGGCTGTTCATCTACAGCCTTTATCGTGTCCTTGAATAAACCGGTGAGTAGAAATGAGTGTTTCCCTAAGGTCAGTGGGCTGCTCTAGAAAATTAATCAAGCCCGAGAAGGTCATGGGAAACTCCGTCCATTGCTGGTCAGTCAGAAGCAGAGGTGATGACCTGTGCTTGCAGCTGGCATCTAAACTGGGGGTGGGAGGTCAGTCTTGTAGGACCAAACTCTTAACCTATGAGACTTAAGGCTATCTCAAGGTAGACAATGTCGGAACTGAGTTGAATAATAAGACACCTGGCCGCTGTTGGAGACTTGTGGGGAAAAAACCCCACACATCTGGTGACCAGCAGTGTCAGCAGTAAGTACTCTATATAAAAGTACAGAAGACCCACAGGATAAAGACCCACAGTAGGGAAGAACTGGGTTTACCTCTACCTGGAAAAAAAAAAAAATCAGAGTTTTTCCTATACAATGTGTTTTTCTAAGAAAGTCCAAGCCAAGAAAAATTCACATAATTGGTGCTCCCAGCAGATAGCAGCAGAGCTGGTGGGTTTTTTTTCCTTGTGCAAAAGGAGGTGTGGGTTTTGGCCCAAAGTCCAGCTCCTGGGAAACAGTAGGTGTACCTTCCATCCAGGGCTCTTGTTTCTGGCACGGCTGCAGGAACTGTCTAGTACACTGAAGAATTAATCCTGGCAAATAATTAGCACCCCTGGGAGCGGTTGGGGTGTGGGCCGTGTGTTGTCAATAATGTCGCCATGCTGGTGGCCTTGGGCAGCAGCACTGAGGAGCCTGAAAAGCTCAGACAGGACCAGGCGGTGTTCTGCTTTGCTCTGTTTTAATTTCCATCCCTTTAATCTGGTTTAAAATGGCCTCTCTGAATTCAGATAATGCTTCTTCCCTGGCCAGTTAGTCCTTTTTCCATCCTTCAGTCTCATCTTTTTCTGTGCACATGTTTGGCAACCCCCTCCAGTATTCTTGCCTGGAGAATCCAGTGAACAGAGGAGACTGGCAGGCTACAGTCCATAGTGCCGCAAAGAGTCGGAGACGACTGAAACAACTTCACATACACTACATTCATTAAGGAACAAAAATTTGATGGGTATCTAGGGGACATACTTCAGCCTCAATAGAGCCATTTGTCTGGAGGCATGCCAGCTGTGGCTGTGACTGGTGATAGAAGACCTCATGCGAAGAGTTGACTCATTGGAAAAGATTCTGATGCTGGGAAGGATTGGGGGCAGGAGGAGAAGGGGACGACAGAGGATGAGATGGCTGGATGGCATCACGGACGCGATGAACGTGAGTCTGAGTGAACTCCGGGAGATGGTGATGGACAGGGAGGCCTGGCGAGCTGCAATTCATGGGGTCGCAAAGAGTCGGACACGACTGAGCGACTGAACTGAACTGATGCATAGCCAGGGCTGCTCCTGCAGACAGTAGGGCCCGTCGGGTATAATCAGGTCTGCAGGGGAGGCACCCCCACTCTGCCGACGGGATCTTCTTCTGTTTCCATGAGGTACCTGTGCTCTGATGGGGAGGGCTACTCAGGGTTTGGCTATTAGGAGATTTGCCAAGTCTTGCTTTCTGGGGCTGACCTTTCCTACAAAGCACGTGCCGTGCACAGGGCTTGCCGGCATTTGGAAGAAGANTCACCATCTGCAGTGATTTTGGAGCCCCCAAAATAAATAGTCTCCCACTGTTTCCATTGTTTCCCCTTCTATTTCCCATGAAGTGATGGGAGCAGATGCCATGATCTTAGTTTTCCAAATGTTGAGTTTTAAGCCAACTTTTTCACTCTCCTCGTTCACTTTCATCAAGAGGCTCTTTAGTCCTTCTTTGCTTTCTGCCAAAACGGTGGTGTCATCTGCATATCTGAGGTTATTGACCCCTGATGGAGGAACTAAGATGAGCACAATCAGAGAGCTCACGTGCCACAACCACTGAGGCCGCAGCTACTGAGCCCTGGGGCCACTACTAGGGAATCCATGTGTCACAATAAAAGACCCCACGTGACACAGCGAAGATACTGAATGCCACCGCTGAGACCTGATGCAGCCAAATGATTTTTTTTTTTAATTTTCAAATCAGTTCCTCAGTCACAGTAGCCAGTTTTCAAGTACTCAGTAGCCACACTCGGCTAGTGGTTGCCATATTGGATAACATAGATTACAGAACATTTCCATCATTGCAGAAAATTCTGTTGGACAGTGCTGGTCTACACTATTCTTTCATCTTGAGCATCTTTATTTCCCTCTCCTTCCCTCTGAATCCTCCAAAAGATCCTCACAAAGAAGTTTCCTTATATCCCAAACCTCATGTGGAGCAGCCCAGAGCTTAGTTCTACTGAGAACATATAAGGGCACACTAGAACCCCTTTGACTGCAGCAGACAGGCACCCAACTCAAACTAATCTAAGCAAAAATGGGAATGTGTCAGCTCTTGTAACTGAAAGTTTCAGCACCAGGTCCCATCACAGCAAGACCTAGGAGTTCACATAATATCAGAACTCTCGTCAGGCTCTCATCTCTGCTTCTGTCTGTGGCTGGCTTCATTCTCCGCTGTGCACACTGCTTCCTCCCTGTGATGGGAAGAGGTAGCCAGGAGCTATCCCAGCTCACAACCACCGTACTCTTCAGGATTCTGAGGAGAGAAAGGCCGCAGGTTTCTGAGTTCACACAGCAGATCTAAGATATCTGGGTCTGTTTCGGCAGAGGGACCCTGAGTCAGCAATCATGGCCGGGAGGATAGAATACACTGGCCTGGTCATGTGCTCACCCCAGTAGTGGGTCAGAACACCCAAACCATATCTAATGGGCTCCACATGGGAAATCGATTATCACCTGAAGGTGCGAAATGGATATCAGACAACAAAATTCACTACTGAACTCTGCTCAGAACCTATCTCCCCTTCTCCACTTGACAGTCATCTTTCTGATGCCTGGCAAACATCTAAACAGACACTCGACAAAGAGTTAATGTGTTAATGGATAGATAAAGAAATCGAAGGATGGAGGGGTGGATGAGTGAAGGGACGGATGGATGGATACATACGTGATTAGCTAACGCTGTGTGAAAGGCCAGGGGAGAGCACCGCGTCCTGGAACTCAACAGGTTTCACACTCATGCCCGACAGAAGCACCACTCTCTGTCTGCTGGTCTAAGATCCCCTTGAGAACTGGTCCAGCCTCTCCAGATGGGGACTTCTTGAGAGCATCTCTGTACACCTCACAGCCCTTGGCAGAGTGCTGAGTGCTGGCCAGGGCTGGCTGAGGGGCTGTAAGTCTGATAGCTTCTGCGCATCTTCTGTTTTAGAGGGAGACTAAGACAGGAGCTGGCCAGTCACGCAGGTTCTTCCAGCGTCTGAGGCGGCAACTCTCCCCAGAATCCCTGGTCTCAGACGCTGTATGTTCACCTTTCTTACACAAGAAGGTGTGTATTGGTCTCTGCCCCCAGTTCCTGGCACAGAGCTCCTGAAACCCTTGGAATTTCCTAAGAGATATGAACACTAGGAGCGTCTCTTGTTCTAATACTGGTCATTGACCTCTGTTCCCAACACAGGGCTCCTGAAACCCTTGTAATTTCCTGGGTAATAGGAGTGTCTTCTGTTCTAGAGGGCAACTCTGGGTGGGCTCTTGGATGAGGACTGGTCAGTGGAAAGATGGAGCCACATGAATAGAAGCTTGGAATTTTCAGCCCTACCCCTCATTCCCTTGAGCAGGAAGAAGAGATAATATTTGATCATGCTTATATGAGGAAGCCTCCATAAAACCCCCATCATACAAGGTGTGGGGAGCTTTCAGGTGGGCAAACACATCCCTGAAGTCCACCTGAAGGGGACTGCACCCCAGCTCCATGGGGAGCCTCCCAGACCTGCGCCTGTATCTCTTCATGTGGCTGTTCATCTACAGCCTTTATCGTGTCCTTGAATAAACCGGTGAGTAGAAATGAGTGTTTCCCTAAGGTCAGTGGGCTGCTCTAGAAAATTAATCAAGCCCGAGAAGGTCATGGGAAACTCCGTCCATTGCTGGTCAGTCAGAAGCAGAGGTGATGACCTGTGCTTGCAGCTGGCATCTAAACTGGGGGTGGGAGGTCAGTCTTGTAGGACCAAACTCTTAACCTATGAGACTTAAGGCTATCTCAAGGTAGACAATGTCGGAACTGAGTTGAATAATAAGACACCTGGCCGCTGTTGGAGACTTGTGGGGAAAAAACCCCACACATCTGGTGACCAGCAGTGTCAGCAGTAAGTACTCTATATAAAAGTACAGAAGACCCACAGGATAAAGACCCACAGTAGGGAAGAACTGGGTTTACCTCTACCTGGAAAAAAAAAAAAATCAGAGTTTTTCCTATACAATGTGTTTTTCTAAGAAAGTCCAAGCCAAGAAAAATTCACATAATTGGTGCTCCCAGCAGATAGCAGCAGAGCTGGTGGGTTTTTTTTCCTTGTGCAAAAGGAGGTGTGGGTTTTGGCCCAAAGTCCAGCTCCTGGGAAACAGTAGGTGTACCTTCCATCCAGGGCTCTTGTTTCTGGCACGGCTGCAGGAACTGTCTAGTACACTGAAGAATTAATCCTGGCAAATAATTAGCACCCCTGGGAGCGGTTGGGGTGTGGGCCGTGTGTTGTCAATAATGTCGCCATGCTGGTGGCCTTGGGCAGCAGCACTGAGGAGCCTGAAAAGCTCAGACAGGACCAGGCGGTGTTCTGCTTTGCTCTGTTTTAATTTCCATCCCTTTAATCTGGTTTAAAATGGCCTCTCTGAATTCAGATAATGCTTCTTCCCTGGCCAGTTAGTCCTTTTTCCATCCTTCAGTCTCATCTTTTTCTGTGCACATGTTTGGCAACCCCCTCCAGTATTCTTGCCTGGAGAATCCAGTGAACAGAGGAGACTGGCAGGCTACAGTCCATAGTGCCGCAAAGAGTCGGAGACGACTGAAACAACTTCACATACACTACATTCATTAAGGAACAAAAATTTGATGGGTATCTAGGGGACATACTTCAGCCTCAATAGAGCCATTTGTCTGGAGGCATGCCAGCTGTGGCTGTGACTGGTGATAGAAGACCTCATGCGAAGAGTTGACTCATTGGAAAAGATTCTGATGCTGGGAAGGATTGGGGGCAGGAGGAGAAGGGGACGACAGAGGATGAGATGGCTGGATGGCATCACGGACGCGATGAACGTGAGTCTGAGTGAACTCCGGGAGATGGTGATGGACAGGGAGGCCTGGCGAGCTGCAATTCATGGGGTCGCAAAGAGTCGGACACGACTGAGCGACTGAACTGAACTGATGCATAGCCAGGGCTGCTCCTGCAGACAGTAGGGCCCGTCGGGTATAATCAGGTCTGCAGGGGAGGCACCCCCACTCTGCCGACGGGATCTTCTTCTGTTTCCATGAGGTACCTGTGCTCTGATGGGGAGGGCTACTCAGGGTTTGGCTATTAGGAGATTTGCCAAGTCTTGCTTTCTGGGGCTGACCTTTCCTACAAAGCACGTGCCGTGCACAGGGCTTGCCGGCATTTGGAAGAAGATGGTCCTGGGGAAGCCAGGGTTCAGCCTGTTTCCTTCCTGCCTTCCCTCCCCAGGATGGAGGCAGGACAGGGACCATGTCCCAGGGACAGTCTCCTGCCAGGATCCTCAGGGATTCTGCCTCAGAATTGGGAGTTGAACCTGGAAGGTGGGCTCAGAGAAGCTTCCTAGGCCTCTCACCAGCGATACCTGGGGGAGGAACCAGGTCAAGTTAGTGTTAACTAGGCTAGTTAACAGGCTTCCCCAGTAGCTCAGTGATAGAGAATCCACCTGCAATGCAGGAGCTGCAGGAGACACAGGTTTGACCCCTGGGTCAGGAAGATCCCCTGGAGAAGGGCAACACCCTCCAGTATTCTTGTCTGGAGACTCCCATGGACAGAGGAACCTGGTGGGCTACAGTCCATGGGGTCACAAAGAGTTGGACACAACTGAAGTGACTTAGCGCGCATGCACCAGACTAATTAACAGCTCCTGCTTGGCTGGATCCAGGCTCTTGGGAACCTGGGGCAAGTCTCTTTCAATTCTCTGAGCCTTTGTTTCCTCACCTGTAAAGTTCAAATTGCATTAGGGCAGGCTGATGACTGACACAGCCCCCAAATCATAGTGGCTTAATCCCATAGAAGCTTCTTTCTCTCTCGGTCACAGTTGGATTGGGTCTCCAGGAAGAAGCTTTGCTTAGTGACCCCGACAGGAGCCCAGGCTCATTCCATGGTACGTCTCTGACGCTGGGTCCTTATCCTGCCCTGACAAGGACAGGGACAAGGGGAGAAGAAGGCAGTCCAGCTTATAACCACCTAGTTCTGAGGGGACCCAAATCACTCCGGAGCCGCAAGTAGAATCATGCAGGTGGTGGTGTCCCACTATGAACCCCAAGAAAGGGGGGGTCACAGACATGGGGCTCACCAGTGGCCTCTGCCAGAGAGACAGCAGTAAAGTGTTTCTCCTGGGGCTGCCCACGAGGGTTAAACGTGAGAAGTCATGGCTCTCCAAGCACAGGGCCTGGCCCAGGAGATGCAGAGATCTTGTTATTTTCCTTCTCTTTCCTCTACAGGTTATTCCCTTGAGGCTTATGCAAATAGCAGACCCAGGCAAGAAATTAAGTGTGTGTCCCTCACCTCTGCAGCTGCTTATTTCCTTGTTTCCTTGCAGTGTAACATTTCATTAGACCTTCCAGATGGGGAAAGAGCAGGCAGATTAAAAGTCAGATAGTGCCTAGAAGCCTGCTTCCTTGGTTTCAGGGACAGCTAGTGCTTCAAAGCTATTTGGTATTTCCACTGCCGAAAGGCCTCCTCTGGAGCAGTTGTGTTTTAATAAATGGCTGCCTGAGTAATTTTCCTCGAAGGAATTGCTTCATGGATGTGCCTGCCCCCGGGGAGCTCTGGCTGTTTCTGACCGGTGCTTCTAGGGCCGGTGCCTTATGACAGGATGCTAGGGGCTAGGAGCCCCTCCAGTAGACCTACCTTGCTGTCAAAATGTGACACCACCCCCCCACCAGGCCCCACCAGTAGGCTCTCCAGAGACCTGTGGAGGGCACCAGACAGGGGAGAGGCATGGGACCCAAGCTGCGCCACTTGCGGGTCTTGGCCACAGATCTGATCCTTCCTGGCAGCCATGGGCAGAAGGGAGCACCTTTAAGATGAGGGCAGATTTGTTCCCTTCACTAGCCTTGACTGCCGTAGCCCCCATTGGGGGTGGGAGCCAGGGGGGTGGGGCAGCATAGGAGGGGACAACAGGGGTGCCCCATTCGGGATCACTTTGCCCATAGGAGCCACTCCTTCATGGAACTGCAGTGTTCATTCATTCATGGACTCATTCTTTACAAAGCACCTACAAAGAGGCTAGGGCAACATCTGAGCCAAGACCCAGCAGTGAACAGATTGGTTAGAGGGGCTTGGTGGCTGGGAGTCGCACTGCCTGGGTTTGAATCCTGCCTCTGCAGCTTCCCAGCTGGGTGACTGGGCACGTCGCTTGTCCTGTCTGTGTCTCTACTTCCTCACCTGGAGAAGGGTGATGGCCATCATTATAACTGATTGCTATGTGGATTAAATGAATCAACGTCTGTCAGTTCTAGTGAGGTGAACGAATAAACCTAGAGCCTGTTATACTGAGTGAATTCCATCAGAAAGAGAAAAACAAATATCATATACATGTATATGGAATCTAGAGGAATGGTACTGATGAACCTATTCACAGGCANCAGCAATGTCTGTGCTCAGTTCTCTGGCGCTTTAGTGTTTGAAAGGAAAGGACCTAATCATAAAACCATACCCAGGTCAGTCCTGTGGCTGAGAACAGGGAGAGACTGGCGTTAACCTGGAGATGTTCCAGAAGTTGCTTGGCTTTTGAGCTGGTCAAAGGATTTGAAACAGGGCCCTGGATCTGGTCTGGCCCCACAACTGGCACATCTTATGTCCACTTGAAGTCCTAAACACCCGCCCCTGCTGAGGAATGCTGCACCCCCAGGAGCAGGGTGTGGGCTGGAAAAGCCATGAGGAGGCCACGCTTTCAAGACCAGACCTGAGATGGTGGCCTCCTCACATTTTTCACCCTGGGCACCTGTCTGGCCTCAGAGTGTGTTCCAAGCTGGAAAGGGCTTGCCGCCTTGATCTGGGAGTGTTTCCTGTGCTCTATCTCTGGGTGGCCCAGCCGGCAGAGGGGTGGCCGGAATTCAAACGCACACCTCTTGACTCCCCACTGGGGGTGAGTCCTGGAGCAATCACCAGAAGCTGAGCTGGCAGAGCAGAGGAGGGCCAGGCCCAGCACTCAGATCCAGGCAGCTGTGCCCAGTCAGTTCCACGGAGGAAACAGAGGGCCCCTGTCTTTAGGGAGCACACCCTCATAGGAGTGGCATTCACGGGGGAGTAGAATGTGCGAGCCCATTCCTGGGTCGTCGGCCAGCCTCTCTGAGCTCGGAGAAGGGAGGGCTGGTTGGAGGAGGCCTCCTGCAGGAGGGCTGGAGTGGGCCCAGCCCCCCAGACTCAGCCAGAACTAAGTTGTCTGAGTCGGTGGGGTTTTGGTGGAGACAGGGGGTCCTGGGAGCCGAAGCAGCCCCAGGAAGGTGTTTACCAGCGGCATCCCCAGCTCCTGCTGACATGGTGCCAAGTCACAGGACCAGGCCGGCTTCCCCAGAAGCACCCAGAGAATTCCTTTGTGCTGCATTTGCCAAGATGGTGTTCCGGCTGCCGTTTATTATTTTGCTCCAGAAGAAACACTAAAGATGCAGAGAGGGAAACGAAAATAAGAAAGATGGGCAGGGACTGTTCCAACCGACTTGGCAGCACGTCTCCCCCAAACGAGGCAATCATACATTTTCCGATCGGGCTGGACGGGCCGCGGCTCATTCCTCAGCCCCCTGTCTGGAGGCAGCGCGGGCTCCCCACCGTCCTGTGGATTAATCGTGCCTTCGGGCCCTCACAGCCGGCGCCCACTCCTCTGCATGCCTTAATGATAGGAAAGAGGGAAGGGTCATTAGTCACCTGTGATCTTGGGGCCAACGTGCACACGGAGCGTGTCACTAGTTGGGGACACAGAGCACAACCCAGGACATGGAGCACCACTGTCCTGCCGTGAGTTTGGGGGTGCACAGAGAGCAGGTCGGAGAGTGCAGGAGTCTCAGGGGCCAGTGCCGTGGGCTCCTCGACAGTGGCCCCTGGGCCCCAGTCCCGCATGGACAACACAAAGCAAAGGACTGTGACATTCACAAGGACTGATTATTTATTCATGAATTATTCATGTCGAGGCAAGTCTGTGGGACGAGATGCTGCTCTGGTATCCAGCAGGCAGACATGACACCGGATTATAGAGACACGGCCCGGCCAGCAGGGCTGAACCTGGTCCCCTCTGGTCCCCCCTCCAGGCCACCCTTGGGCCTGGACCTGGTCTGTCATGGCGGCCCTGAGCGGCAGCAGAAGCCCGTCCATCAGGGCAGGCTCTGGGGTTTGTGATAGGAGATCCCCTTGAACACAGACGTTCTGCTGAAAATGACCTTCCTTCCACTACGGTGTGTTGTCCCCAGTGGCCCTGAGTGACAGACTATACACTCCATGGAATTCTCCAGGCCAGGATACTGGAGTGGGTAGCCTTTCCCTTCTCCAGGGAATCTTCCCAACCCTGGGGTCAAACCCAGGTTTCCCACATTGCAGGTGGATTCTTGACCAGCTGAGCCACCAGGGAAACCCAGGAATGTTGGAGTGGGTAGGCTCTGTGTTCTCCAGCGGATCTTCCCTACCCAGGAATCAAACCAGGGGCTCCTGCAATTGAAGGTGGTTCTTAACCAACTGAGCTATCAGGGAAGCCCAAGAAGTGGTGCTGGGGCTCAAATACGACCCTCTTGACACCTCACTTGGCTCTCTTTCCATTGTCTGGAGGCCCCAGGGTGAGTCCTGGAGTGGTCACTTGGGGCTGAGCTAGCAGAGCAGAGAGGGGGCAGACCCAGCATTCAAACTCAGGCAGCTAGTGGGGTGTGGCTTCTCCAAACAGAGCAAAGAGTGTGGACCTTTGCAAGGAGACCCTGGAACCCAGCAGCTCAATGGCGAGTTGGTGAGGCAGGGTCCGAGAGACGTCAAACACCTGGGGCCTGCCCAGCTCCTGGGGTCTGACTGGAGCGTTGAGCATGAAATGGTCCAGCTCTGTGCATGTTTTCCAGAGTCTGAACCAGACCTTAAGCCAGGCACTGACTGGGATGGAGCCCATATTTCCCAGTGGGGAAGGATGGGTAGGCTCCATAGTACCAGACTGGTTCTTATACAACTCTAAAGACATTCCCTTTTCTATCATTATAAAGGTAATCTAACCACAACAGGGGCTTCCCAGGTGGTGGGAGTGGTAAAGAACCCTCCTGCCAATGCAGAAGACATAAGAGATGTGGATTCAGTCCCTGGGTTGGGAAGATCCCCTCGTAGAGGGCAGCAGTTTGATCCTCCAACCCATTCCAGTATTCTTGTCTGGAGAATCCCATGGACAGAGGAGCCTTGGTGGGCTACAGTCCAGAGTCGGACATGACTGAAGGGACTTAGCATGCATGCACGCAACCACGGCATTAAAAATGTAAAAGTAAAATAAACAACACCTAAAACTTTTGGTCAAATTCCAGATGGGCAGAATCACTTCTTTCAGTGGCTGCAGCAAAACTAAGATAAACGAGGCTTGGTGCAGAGTGAAGGCCCAAGGTACACTTTCCATTTGGGCATCAGGAGCGCAGAGAAGGAGAGAGGCCAGGAGATGAGGGTTCTAGGGACAGTCTAGGGGCAGAGGTTTGGGGCAGGAGCTGGAAGTCAGGGGCTGGGGCAGTTGCATCATTTTGTTTTCATCCCAGTCAGCAACCTGCCTCTGACTCCTCCAAGGGAAGAGAAAGAGACCCAGGACAAGGTGGTGTTGCCTGCATCCCGGGACACCTGGTGCTCAGTGGCGATGACCCCAGTGCCCAGTAGGCAGGGAAGCCAACTTCTGACTTCCATTCACTCCAGATGAAGGGGAGCCCAAGTGTGGAGCACGTGTGTGGAGGTCCCGGGCCCAGGCCCCTGCTGGGGGAGCCCATACCCTTTCTGGTGAGCAAGTGAGTCATCATGAGAGCCAGCACCTTATCCCTCAGGAGTTGTGGGGCAGCAGGAACAGACCCTCCTCTCTCTCCCAGGCAGGAGCCCTGGATGAGGAAGAAGGTCTTCCTCACAGTGGGGCTTGGATGCTACGGGCACACCAGGCTGACCCTGTAATACTTTTGAGGGATCGTCTCAGCCCTGAGTTAGTTGGGCTAGAGGGCCGCTGTTCTCCCAGGAGCCAGTCAGTGTGGGCCTCCTCTCCCTTTAGGGTGCTGGGGGGCTCTGTCCCTAGGCTTGGCATCTACCTGTGTGCACTGAGCTCTAGTCTGTGTGGCTCTGAACGGGGAGGTAGGGGCAGGGCGTGGGGGAAGGATGGTGCAGGGCCAGTGGTTGTGCATCCGCAGCACCCTTGGGCCCTTCAGGAGTGTCCCAGGGTGACATGCTCGCCCCATTCTTCCCCTCCGCTGCGATTCTGTGAGCAGGGCCTCCCCTACCCTCACTCTCCCCAGGGGAGGAGAGGCGTGTGCAGAGAGAAGGGACTGGGAACCAGGGTCAGGGACCAGCTTCCCCAGTGGTGTGCTGGGCCCAGGCTGTCTGAATCTAGGTCTGGTTCTGGGAGAGTGGAAACCCAGTGTCTGCACATGGGGCCACAATGCAAGCTGGTGGTGGTGCATGCCTTTAGGGAACTGGGAGGTGTTAGGCTTCAGGCAAGCAAACATGGGCTTCCACCAGCCCCAGTTGGGGGCCCTGTCCCCCTCCCGTTGTCTCTGCCAGCCCAGCATCCCTGGGATGGTGCAGAGGTCAACGCCCCTGGTGAAGGAGTGGGTCCCCTCCCAGCACCCCATCAGCCAGAGCCAAGCCTCCCACGTAAAACCCCCGCCTCCAGGAGGCTTTTCAGACTGAACCTGGGACCTGCCCCTTAGGATCCCCTGGAGGAGGATATGGCAGTTCACTCCAATATTTTTGCCTGGAGAATCCCATGGACAGAGGAGCCTGGTGGGCTACAGCCATGGGTTGCAAAGAGTCAAACACGATTGAGTGATTAACACTCCTGGGAGACTCTTCAGATTGAACCCAGGTCCTCCCCCTAAACATCTCTACCATGGACCTTGGGCTAACCTGCCCCCACCCACAAATTAAGACTTTTTAGATCCTAGAGATCTTTCTTCACACTTGCGTGTAATTTAAAAAATGCTGGCCACACAATCACCCAACCCAGGGGCGAGTCTGCTCCCTGATTAAGAGCCCCAGACCTGGGAATGATTGTGGCCAGGCTCCCTCCTCTCTCTTCGTGCCCGGGCCCCTCAGCCAGGCTCTGCCCATTCACAGGCCGCCTGCCAGGTATGCACCTTGACAAGGAAGCGTTTCTGCATGTTTGTCTGAGGGCCTCCTCCTGCCCCGGGCAAACACTTCCTCCAGCCCCAGATGCACGTGGGGGCGGGGGCCGCAGCCCAGCAGGAAATACTGACGCGGCCACCTCTGGCACTGGCCCTCTGCCGTCTCACCCAGGTACACCAGCTGCACGCGGCTTTCGTTCCGTTTTGAGAGGGGAAATTAAACTGAGGGATGAAGTCGAGCCCTAACCTGCCATGCAAATAGCTGACCTTTGTTTTGAATACACTTAACGAGGCCGAGACCAGACTGTGGGGCCTCCAGCTGCCTGAGTGTCCGTCTCCTCTCTGGTGTTTTCAGGAGACTCACAGGGATGCGCAGCAGGGCAGGGGGTGGGTAGAGGCACAGCTGCTGGGCTGGCTTTTCTGCCACGCACCAGGGCTGTGAGGAGGAGAGAGCCACAGGGTGGTCCAGGGGGCCCCTCTCCTCCAAGGTGGCAAGCTGAGAGGTGTGATCAGCATCAGAGGTGTTCTTGGGGCCCAGGAAGGCCCTGTGACCAAACCCCAAACATGCTGGGCCAGCTCTGGGTGGGCCACCTGAACACCAGCCCTCCTGATCTCCACCCTCAGCAGCTGGAAGGAGATGGTTCCTTGACAATACGGGAGGTTGTGTTGTTCTGTAGGAAGGTAGGGGCTGATTTAGTGCCAGTCAGTTCAGGTTAGACTTAGGTAACAAATAAACTGCCAATCTCAGGGCCTTAAAGATAAAGATTTATGTACCAATTGTACAATTGTCTAGCAATGGGGTTGAGATGGGGGACAACGCTCTTCCATCAGATAATGGCACTGGCTGGGAGATATGGCCTCTGAGGTCACCAGGGCAAGCAGAGGGTCACCCCAGATGTTTTTAAAGAGAGAGTTCTGGAGATGGCCTTCATCCCCTCCCCACTCATTCTGTCTGCCTGAATTCAAATGCATGATCCCAGATTAACTATGAGGGAGGATTCAGGGGTCTTTCTGGATGGGCAGAAAGAGAACACTGTGTTTTAAACTCGGAGCATCATGTCTGCCCCACTTAGGATCCAGCCTAGGGAGGCAGTCACCCCAAGGGTGCTGGTAATTAGCAAGAGCCCTGCCCTGACAGGTGAGCCTCAGGAGACCAGAGTCTAGGCCCTGGGCTTCAGCTGCCCCTGGACTTGTAGAGCCTCCTTTCTGAGCTGTCCTCAGAGGCCCCAGGTCTGCTTTCTTAGAAAGGACAGTTCCTAGCTCCAGTGCCTTCAGGGAATTTCCAGCTGGAAGACTCAGGGTTTTATGTCTAAGGTTCTCCTTTTGCACAAATGTGTTTGTCCCTTCCTTAAACATTGAGCAATTAAGAAGAAATAAACATGTGTTTATTTATCAAGCAAATATCTCCTGAACACTCTTCTAAGCCAGGCATTGCTAGGTGCTGGGATTATGGAAACAATAAAGCCTGGAGTTTACTCTCAAGGGTAGCAAATGTACAACGGCCATCCACAGATGCTGGAATGATGGTGGGTGCAGATGTTCAGGGGGACAGAGGAGCTCTCTCACCTGATCTTGGGAAAGGAGTGGTTAATACAACCCCTGAGAAGAGTTAATGGCTGAGTTGGATCGTAACAGACACACACAGGACTTAGCCAGATTCCAGGGAAGCCGATTCTGGCAGAGGAACAGGGTGGGCTTGTCCACAGGCAGAGAGAAGACGAGATACCTTCAGGAACTGTAATGTGTTTGGAATGACAACACCTCATCCCCGGGATGGGAAGAATGAGAAGTGAAAATGAAAGTCTTTCCGTCTTTGCGACCACTATACAATCCATGGAATTCTCCAGGCCAGAATACTTGAATGTATAGCCTATCCTTCTCCAACAAATCTTCCCTGCCTGGGAATTGAACCTGGGTCTCCTGCATTGCAGGTGGATTCTTTACCAACTGAGCTATCAGGGAAGCCCATTAATGAATGAATGATGATGAAGGATGATGCCAAAAAAGAAAGACAGCCCAGATGCTCAAGAGTCCCCTGGCTACCCTAAGGAGTCTGGATTGTTATCAGATTGTATTTAAAGCAGGAGAGAAAAGGATGTGACCAGACCTGTGCCTTAAAAAACCATAAGGGAGGGATTCTCTGGCGGTCCAGTGGTTGAGACTGCACACCACCAATGCAGAGGACTTGGTTTCAGTCCCTGGTTGGGGAACTAAGATCCCACACGCTACAAGCCACGGCAAAAAGATTCAAAAGGCAGTAACAATAAACTAAACAAAGTTTTTTCAAAAAGCCTCAAGGGCTATTGGTGGAGAATGGACAAGACGGATGAAGCTGGGGACAGAGAACTGGTTGAGATAATGTATGTGGGAGGCATGATTTTGGGGTGGATGTGCAGATGGAGGGAGGCAGATTTTGAGAAACAACTAGAGCAACAGACGCAAAAGCCGTGCTGTGAGGTACGGGGACGGATGTGGGGACAGGCAGATGGCTTTCTCTGAGAGAGGGAATTCCTGAGAATGCATGTCTGGGCAAAAGAACAATGCGGTGATTTAAGGATGTACCATGTGTAGGTACCTTCAGGCAGCAGGATGGTGGGCGTGGTGCAAGGCGAGGGAGGCTCCAGGAAACGTGGCTGAATGAGGTCATCCAGGGACAGCGAGGAGGGTGGGAAATGAAGAGGAAATAGGGGCCCTTGAAAATGAGCCGAGAAAGAGGAGCCTGCCGCACAGACAGGAGGAGGGGTGGCAGAGGAAGGAGGAAAAGTGAGAGAACGTCATGTCACCCAGACTGCACAGAGGAGCTTTCCAGAAGGTCGGCAGTGCCAAGGAGGGTGGGGAGAGGGTTTAAGGAAGACATGGGCATAGACTTCCCGTTGGATGGACCAAATAGGTCCTTCTCGACCTCAGTGAGAATGACCCCAGATGAGAGACAGAGCCGCACGGGAGCAGGTGACAGAGCAGGAGCGGGGACCCTGACCCCAGGCACAGCCAGCTCTCCTGAGAACATCCACTGGGAAAGTTGGTGAGAATAATCAAAGGGAGGTTCCTTTCCACTTTGATGATGTTACTATTGAATAGATGAAAAAACAACTTTTGTTACTATTGAATACAATTTTTGTGGCATGGTGTAAGCTGTGAAGCATAGCAATGAAATTAAGTGAGCCCGCCATCCAACTTAACAGGGACAGTCATCTCTGCTCCAGGTGGACCTGCGGGCTTAGCCCAGGCTGTGGGGGGTCGAGTATCCGGCGGAGGGGACAGTGCCAAGGTAGGGGACAGCTGCTGCCAGGGCCCTGTCCGTCACAGCCTGGATTGGGTTGGCCCAGGCTCTGGCCCTGTGGCACTAGAAGTTGGCACCTAGGTCTGGATGAGAAAGGACCAGAGTGGTACCAGGCTTAACATAAGTGTGTAAAATAAAGCGGTCCATTTAGTAGCCAGCAATTCCAGAGCCCCCAGCCCCGAGCTGAGCTGGACTGGCAAGTTAGGAAGGTGAGCCAGAAGCTGTCTTGACCCCCAGGAGCTCACACCCTAGACAGAAAGTGTGTGGAGAAAGGAAAAGAATCAAAGAGAACCACGTGGTGCCTGAGCCGGCAGCAGAGCTGGGCATGCGATGTGCAGGGGGCAACACCTCAGTCTGTCCCTGGCGCCCTAGCACTAACTTCTCCCCCTCTGCCTGTGCCTCACTGAGGCCTCGCCCACTGGGACAGGTTTTTTTGTATCTTTACATCCTTCCTGACTGAGAGTGACTGGTGCAGAGCCAGGCAAGTCATGGTGGTGCTGAGCAAACTTTGATCCCTGATGATACAGGAGGCCCTCGGGGTATCTGGTGTGTCTAGGTCTCCATGACAACACGGAGGCCTTCTGTTTGGATATTCGGGAAAGCTGCATGGAGACAGTCTGGTTCACAGAGGCTGGGGAGCCCAGGGAACTTTGGTGCCAGCAACTGAGTCGCAGGTTATAAAAGAAAACTCCCAACTCCCTAAAGCTTAACACCTCGGACTTGAGTCCTACACTGAGTCACAGTCTGGAGGCCGGAGATCCTGGCCACATTCTCACCTTCTAGCTTTTGGACCTTGAGGGAATCACTTATTCTTAATGAGCTCCCTGGCCCATAAAGTGAGGATGACCTTGCCAACTCACAGGCCACCCTAAGGATCAAATGAGATCTGCTGTCAAGGTCCTCAGTCACCCAAAGTGAGTCTCCCGACATGGCCGCTTCACCCTACCATAGGGTTGAGGAGAAGAGGGCTGGAGGGGTCCACAGGATCTTGTTTTCACAGCAGGGATGGGGGGACAAGTCCTAGTCGTAATTATCAGGCACACGTCTGCATCGTCCAGGGCAATGTGATGCCACCGAACAGAAAGCATCACTTTAAACCATGACTGGGTTCATTGACTACACTTCTGCCATGTGATCCTGGACAAATCATATTCCTCATCTGTGATGGGGCTAATGATCCATGCTTTGTGGGCTTGCTGTGAATATGAAATGAGCTAACGGTTTTGCGCCCAGAGAAGACGTTTAATGGGTGCTGACGGCCATGGCTGTCCTCGCATCCTGACGGGGCTGCCCTTTGTTTAAACTGCCCTGCTCTCCACTCTGTGCCCGCAGGTCCAGCCTCTGTTTCCCCGTGAGGAGCAGCCGCGGCCCAGCGAGATGTCCCGGCACCACAGCCGCTTCGAAAGAGATTACCGGGTGGGCTGGGACCGCCGAGAGTGGAGTGCCAACGGGACGCATGGGACCACCAGCATCTGCAGCGCCACCGCTGGGGCAGGGGGCAGCTCCGCCAGCAGCCTCAGCGCCCGGCCCGGCCTCCTGCCACTGCCCGTGGTGCCCTCCCGACTGCCCACACCTGCCACGGCCCCCACGCCCTGCACCACTGGCAGTGGAGAGGCCATCACCAGCCTCGTGGCCAGCTCCACCCCCGCCACCACCACCAAGGTAAGACCCCTCTGGTGTCTGCTGCAAGCAGGAGCCGGGCAGGGGGGCCCTGCTCCCCCACAGTCCCTGGCCAGATGCTTCCTTCTCCAGAGTACGAGTGTCCCTGGGGCCGCTCCAGGCAACTGTTAAAGTTCACGTGGTTTTAGTTTCCATAAAGCCTCTGTCTCTGTGACTGACTTGTGGGAAGACAAGCAGGTGCTGAGGCCATGTGTTGTCCTCTGTCCCGTGGACAAAAGGCATTTAACCAGCAAAAGGGCTGTGAAACTCTAAGGTGGTGATACAGGGTCTCTAAGTGGGTGACTGGAGATGGGTAAGACCCCTGGGGGCTCCGGTGACAAGTTTGCAAAAAGATTCTCCCCAGCAGTTGGTCCTAAATGGTCATAAAACTACTGCGTATCAGCCAGCGTTAGTATCGAGCGTGCGCACACCCAGGGTCCCCTCCAAGCCCCAGACAACCCGTGACATCAGTACTTTTCTCCAGTTGAGGACACCGAGGAACCAAGTCTATAGGAGAGGTCCGAGGGGGGCCTTCCTGGAGGAACCCAGGCCTCGGGGGCATCAGTTTCAGGTCATCTTTCCCTCTTCCAGAAGTGGCTCCANTAATTCCTTCTTCGCAGCATAGACAGTTCCCAAGCAACAGTATAGATGTCTTCTTCCACCTCCCAGACCTCGCCGGCCACACTGGCTGCTAAAGATGGCCGCAGTGGCCTTTGTGATGCTCTCTGCCTATTACTCATTGATTTCAGCTCTCTGCTGTGTGCAGGGCTTCTGCTGCCTGCTGCTTCCCTGAATGCCAACACCAGGGCACAGCTTGTCACCCCTATACCTCATGGGGCCATGTTTCTGTCTGAGTGGAATCTAGCCACCTTGGGTGCCTGAGCCATGGGGTCACTTGAGAGCATCACCCCTTTCACCCACTTCAGCCACATGAGAGGAGCTCTCAGGCTCCAGGGCCTCTGCCGCTTGCCACTTCCTCTTACCAGAATTTTCATTCCCTCTCTTGCCTGCCCAGAAACACTCTTATTCATCCTGCAACTGACACCCTAAATGTTAACACCTCTGTGGTGAAAAAAAAAAAATGCAATGATTTCTTTTTTCCCATGACACTTTTGTTTATGTCCATATAAATACCTATAATATATGGTACCTATCCATTTATTAATTTGTCTCCTTACTGGGCAGTGAACTCCATAGGAGTAAGGTCCACATGATACTCAATATATAAAGGTTCTCAATAAATGTTTGAGGACAGAATGAATTTAGGCATATGAATATTTATTCTTTTTGTCGTTCAGCGGTTAAGTCAGGTATGGTTCTTTGCAACCCCATGGACTGCAGCACGCCAGGCTTCCCTGTCCTTCATTATCTCTCGGAGTCTGCTCAAACTCAAGTCCATTGAGTCAGTGATCCCATCCAACCATCTCATCCTTTGTCTCCCCTTTCTCCTCCTGCCCTCAATCTTTCCCAGGAACAGGGTCTTTTCCAATGAGCAGGCTTTTCGCATCAGGTGGCCAAAGTATTGGAGCTTCAGCTTCAGCTTCCAATAAATATTCAGAGTTGATTTCATTTAGGATTGACTTGTTTGATCTCTTTCCTGTCCAAGGAACTCTCAAGAGTTTTCTCCAGCACCACAGTTAGAAGGCATCAATTCTTTGGCATTCACCCTTTTTTATGGTCCAACTCTTATATTCATACATGACTACTGGAAAAACCATAGCTTTGACTATTCTGACCCTTATCGGCAAAGTGATGTCTCTGCTTTTTAATATGCTCTCTAGGTTTGTCATATCTTTTCTTCCAAGGAGCCAGCATCTTTTAATTTCACGGCTGCAGTCACCATCCACAGTGATTTTGGAGTTTTATTTAGCACCTATTGTGCGGGTAGGTAGGAATACATGCCTTTGACCTCATCTTTACCCACATCTATCTACATGGTGGATGGGTCTTCAAAGAGGAGTAATTTCAGTGTCTGCCTGTGATGGGGATGAAGATGAGAGCTGCATGTGAGCCAGACTGAGGGCTGTGTGGGCTCACTCTCGGTGTTGCGACTATCAAAGCCATGCTGGCCGTACGGATTCTATGCATCAAGTTCTTCTCCCTGGGTTTCACACCTCTTCCTTTCTCTCATTTGGAGTCCTGGGATCGCAACCTCTTTTCTCAAGTATTCATACCTCCTTGAGATTTTTCTCCCATTTACCTCTAATTCCCTGCAGTTTACGTTTGTTTCATTTAAAGCATTTGTGCAGTCATTATTTTGTTCCAGGCACTGCTCAACATTAACTTTTAATTTATTTACTTATTTATTTATTCGGCTGAGTCGGGCCTTAGTTGCGGCATGCAGGATCATCACTGCATCATGGGCAACGGGAGGGTCGGTGTCACGGAGGAGTCCTGTCCTGACTCACGAGGTGGCTTCGCTGCCTTAGGAGGATGCTCAGCCTTCCCACTTTCAGCAGGCGACTGCCAAGCACAGCAGGGAGCCGTACCCTGAGGAAGGAGGGTCCTGGGGGATGATGGAGCCATTGGAAGGTGTATTTGTGATCGTTTTCTCCAGCACCTCAAGACCTGGGGCTGCAGGTGAAGCCTCAGTAGTGTCACGTTCAACAGTAATTATAAATCTCGCCAGCTGTGTATTCTGGACAGGACACATGACCTCCCTGGCACAAGCATGCACTTTCCTCGTGAACTCAGAAGCCATCCTAGGATGCACTTCAGGACTGCTGGCCAGCCAGGGCCCCAAACATGTCCTTGAGGTCGCTAACGTTTATTGAATGCTCTCTGCTAGGGCCGGCCAGAGTTCTAAGTGTATCATTCACTGCCTCCCACAATGACTGTACAAGGTGGGCGCCGTGCTCACCCTCACCATATAACCCGGCCGGAAGGTACAGCGCCCAGGCTCACACTGTGAGCACCCTTCCAGCAGGCTTCCTGACTCCTCCTGTTGCTGCCACGATGTGGAGACACGGGCCTGCCGTGGGGCGGAAACGACCTGGATCAGACGGTGCCTGGGATCCCGAGAAGAGAGCAGAGGTTGGGGAAGCCTCGAGCCCCGCAGCTTACTCACCTCGACTGAGCTCAGGGGCCGGGGGACTGCCACCCCCCTCCCCAGCTCTGGCACCTCCACCCCAGCAGGAGCAGACAGAGTCTGCGCCGCCATCACCTCGTGTGTCAAGAATATGCTGAACGTATGATTTTTTATTCGCCCACAACATTAGGCTGAGGAGAGAGAGAATATTGGGCAAAATATATTGTACCCATAATTCATATTAATGGGAATTCAATAGTGGCAACTTGTCACGTGCTGAGATGAGAAGGGAATATTGTGAATACTGTGTTACAAAGGCATTAAAGAGGTATTATGAATTAGATTCCATTCCACCACATCGTGTTCCTTGTAAATAATTGAGGAAGACACTGGTGCTCGGAATTTGGGTGCATCATTTCTGAGATCCCTGCGGTTCTCTCCCCAGGCTGACGGGGCCCCTTGATCTGACAGCTCACACGGCTGTGGGAAAAGCCTCTGCACGGCCGGTTCAAAGTTTCCCTAAAATTAGCATCAGGCCTCCAAGAAAACCCTCCTTCCCAGGAGAAATCAGGAACTGCCGCATCCAACACCAGATGCTGGGTTTTTCTAGCAAACTCCCCAGAGTCTGGATATTCTATGTTTCTTTCCTCCAGTCTGTGGAACCCTGGCTTTGCAGTCAGGACCAGGTGGGCTCTGCTTGGCATCGTGGGGTCAGCAGCATCCTTCCCACTACTTCTCACACCCACCTTTGCCTGTCTTAGGGGCAGAGATTTAAACACCCATACATCCATGGTCCGGAAGCTGGTCGTGCATCAGCTGCTTTGGTCCCGGTAAAGCAAGCCCTGGCCCGTGACACCTGTCTCCAGTGGGTCTCTTGGTCCTGCTCTGTGGTCCTGAAAGATCCATTACCTGCTGGCTGTGCCAGCCTCCGCTGTCTCCACATGGCCCTGGCTAATGCTGGGTTCCATCTTTTGTCTTTGAAGTCAAGAACTTGGCTTGAAGCAGTGGCCTGGCTGCCCCCAAGAAAAATCTGAAAGGAGAATATGAGAGGGAGCCCTGAGCCTTTTTTTGCCCCAAGTGCAGAGCTTGGACAAAGCAGATGAACACTCAGCCCATGCCTCTGGCCTTGTTCAGAAGCCCCTCCGTCTAGGGACTCCAGGGGCTGAAAAAATTTACCTGTGACCACTGCTAAATTTATGGGGAGTTCTAAAGCAGCTGGTCACTGATAAGTTAGTGATTACCCTTTATCATTAGAGATGTTGTTCCCGGATTGCAACTTTGAGCTCTACTGGGTAGAGCTCCCGGGGTGACTAGAGAGAGGAGGCGGGTGGGCAGTGTAAGAAGTGGTCAGGGTCAGAAGGTTTTTCACGTGGACTGTGGGACAAGCAGTAGGTTAGCTGACCACATTCATTCACCCTACTGGGGACACCCAATGTGTAAACACCAGCTATGAAGTACCAGCACGCCTCCACCTCAGCACAGTGATGGGATGAGGGGCCTTGACTTCAGTGTCAGGCTCACTGCTTTTAAACCCTGATGCTTCAGCTCTCTGAGTGTATGCATGCTAAGCCGCTTCAGTCGTGTCTGACCCTTTGTGACCCCATGGACTATAGCCTGCCAGGCGCCTCTGTTTATGAGGTTTGCCAGGCAAGAATACTGGAGTGGGTTCCCTCCTCCAGTTCAGCTTTCTAGCTGTGTGATTTTTAGCAAGTTGCTTAGCCTCTAAGAGCCTGGTTTCCCCTTCTATTAAAGGGGGTAATAATATAATCTACTCTATCGGGTTGTGAGGGCAATTAAAGGTATTAGTAATGAGACGTCTGGTGTCTAGTACATAATCCATAGGTGTGATCTCTTACGATGGCCACGGCCTTCAAAGTGTTGCCTCCCTTCCATTGAGACAAAAGATTCTGTTCTCTTAGGTTATGCATTGTAAAACTGGCCTGCTGTGTGCTCAGTAAGTATGTGCTGAATTATTAAACTGAAGTGTTAGAAGAAGGTGGAAATTCACTCGCTTTACAATAAAAAAATTGTTGTGCACTTCTGAAAATCATATCCCACCTTTCCGTGGTCATATACTCTCATTTCAGAGAAGTGCTGTGACTGCCTCTGCTTCTTCATGTGCCTCTCCGTGACTATAGTCAGTAGCTACAAATAAATTCAATACGTTTTGAAATACACTAGTTCCTCACTGATTCAAGGAGCCCCAAAGTAGGGCATTTTGCAAAGCAATTACTGTGCTTCCATGAAATGAAAAATCATCTCCTGCGTTCGATGATCTCAAATCCAGGACTTGTGTCCTGAACAGTCAGTCCTGGGCTCCAGCCCCCATTCTGCTTGTGAGTGGTTGTGACGGTAGCTGTGTTTTTGCTGTTGTTTTGCTTTTTAAACCATTTATGGAGACCCAGGCACCGTGCCAAGAGTTTGCCATGTTCTGTTTCAGTTCTTACAACAATCTCATGTGAGCCCACAATTAACCCCATTTCACACACGAGGAGACAGAGTTTCAGAGCCTGGGCAACTTGTTCATAAGTGCCAGAAATGGGACTTGAACTCAGACCTTTCTTACTCCAAAGCCCATACCTCTGACTCCCAGTTCTTTTGCTTGGATGTCTCCCCTTAGATATCTGCCAGGACCCTCAAATAGAAAATGCCCAGAGTTAAACCCTGCCGCCTCAGCCTCAAACTGCTTCCTCCTTCTGGAGCTCCTGGCTCAGGACCAAGTCCACCACCCACACAGCTGTGTAAGGGACTGGGACTCTCCTTCTCCATCTTCATCCCATCACCTCTCCCCACCATCTCCATCACCTCTCCTCAGCACCCCCACCAATGCCCGTCAGGTCCACCTTCAGATGTTTCTCAAGTCTACCCATTTCCTTGTTTCCACTTCACTACGATGGTCCAGACCACATCACCTGGAGCACAGAGGAAGCCTCCCTGACCGTCTCNCCATCACCTCTCCTCAGCACCCCCACCAATGCCCGTCAGGTCCACCTTCAGATGTTTCTCAAGTCTACCCATTTCCTTGTTTCCACTTCACTACGATGGTCCAGACCACATCACCTGGAGCACAGAGGAAGCCTCCCTGACCGTCTCCCTGCCTCCAGTCTGCCCACTCCGTCTCATCCATTCTCCCCATCACTGAAAAACTGATCTTGCCACACCAGCTTTTAAAAATGCAATTACTCTGAACTGAACATAAAACGGCTTAGGGCCCTCAGCAATCCCATCTCCGCTCACTTTGTGTCTCACACTTCAGCCCAACTTCGGCTCCAAGCCCCAACTCTGACACAGGTAAGCTCGGCCAGGGCGTGTGTGGGAGCCCATGGTACCACACGAGGCAACATGAATTGGGAAGGACATAGCTCTTAAAGACAGATAGCCTTGGGCTCACATCATTGGTAAGTTGCTTAACCGTTCTATAGCCTCATTTTCCTCATCTGTAAAATGGAGGCAACAGCAATACTACCTTACAGGGACAATGTAAGAATTTTGGAAATTCTGGTTAAAAAATTATTTCCTATCCCTAGGCAAACAGGAAGTGCTCAGTAATGCTGGAGGTGGTAATGTCAACGTGTAAAATATGGGTTTAGTTGTTTTTTAATTTAGTCTATTTTACTGAAGTATGGTTGATTTACAGTGTTGTGTCCTTTTCTGCTGTACAGCAAAGTGACTCAGCTATACACATAGAGACATTTTTTTTAAAAATTCTCTTCCATGATGGTTTATCATAGGATGTTGAATGTAGTTCCCTGGGCTCTATTGTTTATCCATTCTATATAGAGGAGTCTGCATCTGCTGATCCCGAACTCCCAGGCCTTCTTTCCCCCACCCCCTGCCCCTTGGCAAGCCCAAATCTGTTCTCTGTGTCTGTAAGCCTGATAATATGGATTTAGTTTTATAGAGAAATTCCCTGGGGGGTAATTTTTTTTTTTTTTTCAGATAAATGGACTCTTATCAGAGAAAATGCGAAGTGTGAGCATTTAAACACTGATGCCTTGCTGGTTTCTCCCGTGCTCTTCAGATGCCTCTTGCCTCGTGAGACAGCTCTGGTGAAACTCTGGCCCTCTAATGTATAGGCTTGGTCCTCTCCTGGCCCCCACCGTCCCACCTGCCTGCCCTTCCAGCGTGGGGCCCATTGCTGGAATTCTCTATCGTATAGTCATTCTGCAAATGTACTCACTTTGTTTACTGAGAAGGTTCTCTGGCCCATCCATTTGGTGTGGATGTTTTCTTTTTTCAGTTTTTGGCTGTGCTGGGTCTTTGCTGCGCGCAGGCTTTCTCTAATTGCAATGAGCGGGAGCTACCCTCCAGTTGTGGTGCCTGGGCTTCTCATTTCAGTAGCTTCTCTTGTTGCAGAGCACAGGTTCTCGAGCGTGGCTCACAGGCTTGGTAGCCCCAAGGCATGTGGGATCCTCCCAGACCAGAGATCAAACCCGTGTCCCCAACATCAGGCAGATTCTTAACCACTGGACCGTCAGGGAAGTCCCAGTATGGACTTTTGTGAAGGCAGTGACCCTCCCCATCATAGTCATCTAATTTGTGGTGAAGGACAAGCCAGTCACAGGCAGTGACCACACATCAACCTCACTCTACAGCCCCCCACTCCCCAGCTCAGCACTGCAGAGCCAACAGCATCGCTATGCTTAAGTGCTGGGGTTCACCTTGGGAAAACCCTCCCAAGACACAAGCACTCATAAAGTGGGTTGCATTCTGATGACCTGAATGGTAGCTTGTCCTGAAGCCTCCCTGATCTGAGTCCAGCCCTCTGGCCACTACACCGGCCTTGCTTCCCTCAGACGCCCAGTCAGTCAGGAAACCAGAGGTCCCACCCAGAGGTTAACACCGCTGCCCTGAGCTCCCACCTCCCATAGTCTGCTCACCAGGGTGGGCCACAAACCAAGGAAGAAAAATCTTTTGTGACTGGAAAAATAGGGCTGCTGCTGTTTTATTGTGGTGTGGTTTATGGTTTTCAAACATTTTAATTAGTTTCATTTTTTAATATAAATGCACCCTGATGTTTTGTGCAGGAAGGGCACAGTTCTTAAAATCTCAGGAATAAAGTAGGGAAATGACAGATTGGCTATTAAAGCGTCACACTCAGACGTGTTATTATTATTATTGTTATTTAACATTTCTAAGCACCAGCCCAGAGCCGGGAATGGTGGTGGAGGTGGAGGGCGAGAAGCCTGGTGGTGTCTCAGGGCCATGACTTGGGGGGCTTCCCGGGAATGGCAGCAGCTTTCACAGCTGCCTGAATGGCCCTGCCCCACAAGGGACTTCTTGGGGTTCCAGGCAGCCATCTGCTTTGTGGTCTGAGAACACAGCTGGGGGATCTAGACTTCGTGCCTCAAACCTCTCCTCTGCACACTTGAGACCTTACCAAAATTTCCCAACCCTACCAGCCACACTAGTCTCACCAGCCCCACCGAGTAGGAATCTGACCTGTATTTTAAGATGGAACTCTGTGATGACCTAGATGGGTGGGATGGGGGTTGGGATGCAATGAGAGGCACAAGAAGGAGGGAGTGGATATATGGATATATACACACATATATATATATANATCAGGGAGATCAAACTAGGCAATCCTAAAGGAAATCAAACCTGAGTATTCATTGGAAGGACTAACACTGAAGCTGAAGCTCCAATACTTTCGCCACCTGATGTGAAGAACCAACTCATTGAAAAAGACCCTGATGTTTAGGAAAGATTGAGGGCGTGAGGAGAAGGGGGCGACAGACTCAATGGACATGAGTTTGAGCAAACTCTAGGAGATAATAAGGACAAGGAAGCCTGGCGTGCTGTAGTCCATAGGGTGTCAAAGAGTCAGACATGAGAACAAACTTTACTGTGTATTCTGGATTACAAAATTTCCCCAATTCTCCATCCTTTATTTAAGACAAGAGTTATTGAGAGCTTGATGTGAATGAAGAAAATGTTACACACTGAACCTTGATCACATTTCACATTCCTCTTTTCCAATCTTTATTGAGTTCTGAGAAAAGACAAATATTAAGGAGGAATAAGGAGAAATGAGAAGATTTGAAGAGAAAGTGAAAAAGTTGAGAAGTGAGAGAGGCCCAACATACAAATGGACAATAGCCAGATCACACTGCAAAACAGAAATCTGACCCACAAGCTGCTGCTTTGTGAAAACCCCATTACTGTGAAATTTTGGGCCTTCCCTGGTGGCTCAGCAATAAAGAATCTTCCTGCCAATTCAGGAGACTCGGGTTTGATCCCTGGGTCAGGAAGGTCCCCTGGAGAAGGAAATGGCAACTCACTCCCCCGTATTCTTGCCTGGGTAATTCCATGGACAGAGTAGCTGGTGGGCTACAGTCCATGGGGTTGCAAAGAGTAGGGCATGACTTAGCAACTAAACTACCATGAAATTTTAGTTATTAAGGCTAGCACCTCTTAAAGGTCCACAAGTGGATTCAGGAATCTCCTTTCTAGTATAATATGACCGGAGAAGGCAATGGCACCCCTCTCCAGTACTCTTGCCTGGAGAATCCCAGGGACAGGGGAGCCTGGTCGGCTGCAGTCCATGGGGTCGCGAAGAGTCGGAGACGACTAAGCAAGTTCACTTTCACTTTTCACTTTCATGCATTGGAGAAGGCATTGGCAACCCACTCCAGTGTTCTTGCCTGGAGAATCCCAGAGACGGGGGAGCCTGGTGGGCTGCCGTCTATGGGGTCGCACAGAGTCGGACACGACTGAAGCGACTTAGCAGCAGCAGCAGCAGCCAGTACAGGGACATGAGTTTGATCCCTGGTCTGGGAAGATTCCACCCGCCGAGGAGCGAATAAGCCCATGGGCCACAACTATTGAGCTCACGCTGTCGGGCCCGCCAGCCACAACTACTCAGCCTGTGAGCTGCAACTCCTGAAGCCTGTGTGCCTGGAGCCTGTGCTCTGCAACAAGAGAAGCCACTGCAACGAGAAACCTGTGCTCCCCAACTAGAGCGTAACCCTGCTTTCTGAAACTAGAGGAAGCCTGCTTGCACAGCAACAAAAACCCAGACCCAGCTCACAGCCAAATGAATAAATTTTTAAAAAACAAAGTGATCAAACGTGAAAAAAAGGGAAGAATGGGCCTCCTCCGAAAATGCCCATCTCATCTTTAAAACATATAAGTTAATGAGAAAGCAGAGTTAGGATTTAACGACAGGGCCCTGTCCGTGAAGTGGGTTGAACAGTAATTCTCCAAACCGAATGTCCACCCAGAAACTCTGAATGTGTCCTTACTTGGAAATAGAGTCTTTGCAGGTGTAAAGTGAGGNTTAATGAGAAAGCAGAGTTAGGATTTAACGACAGGGCCCTGTCCGTGAAGTGGGTTGAACAGTAATTCTCCAAACCGAATGTCCACCCAGAAACTCTGAATGTGTCCTTACTTGGAAATAGAGTCTTTGCAGGTGTAAAGTGAGGTTCTCAAAGTAAGATCATCCTGGATCGGAGTGAGCCCTAAAACTAGCGGTAAGCATTGTTTTGAGAGAACGGAAAGGGAGATTTGATGCACAGAGAGGACAGCCATATGAAGACTGGAGACTGGAGTGATGCTGCCACAACCCAAGGAATGCCTGGGGCCAACAGAAGCTGGGAGAGATGGCACAGCATTCTCCCTAGGGCCTTCAGACAGCTTGTGGCCAGCTGACCCCTTGACTTTGGACTTTTGGCTCCAAAACTGAGGAAGGATACATTTCTATCACGTAAGCCCCTCAGCTGGAAGCAACTTGCCAAGGCCACCCTAGGAAACTGCTACAGTGCAGGCAAATCCCTCTTCCCTGGGTCTCCTTAAAGAAGGCCCGCTCAAGCAGGAGCTGGTCGTTTGGGCCCTTGATGCTCGGAGTTTTACCCCGGGTCCAGATGGCTGCTGATTTCCTCTTGGCGGAGGTGAGATGAAACACCATCACACCTTTTTCCTCCATGTCAAAAAATGTTTCCAGAAGCTTTCTATTGACCACCTGCCTGCTTCCTGTAACACAGGTGATCCAATTTAGAAAACTTTCAATGTGCAATTAAAGCGAGTTTCTCCAGCCCTCCCACACCCTTCTCACTACCTACGGCAGTAGGCGCAGAGGCTCATGGATGAGTACTGTCTGAAAAGAGAGGTATGGATTTATGAGTGCCAGGCGAGCCTCGCACTGTTGTTAGGCACTCAGTCGTGTCCGACTCTTTGCAACCCCACGAACTGTAACCCACCAGGTTCCTCTGTCTATGGAATTTTCCAGGCAAGAATACTAGAGTGGGTTGCCATTCCCTTCTCCAGGGGATCTTCCCAACCCAGGGATTGAACTTGGATCACCTGCATTGCAGGCAGATTCTTTACCAGCTGAGCCACCACTGTGACCTCCGTGTAAAGGGAACCTGTGTCAGATCTCTTGTTTAGCTGGAGTAGGAAAATGGGAACAGACAGGTCCTATTGGTTATTCCTCTGCAGAAGCCTCTTGATCAAACTCAGAGAGCCATCAAGTAAATTCTTTAAATCAGAAAATGCACAAGTCAAATAAAAGCTCCAAGCTCTTCCCTCTTCTCAGCAACTTTCACTCAGAAGAAAATTCTCTTTGCAGCCTCCTCTGCTCCTATTTATGTCATTGTAATTGAAAGGAGAAGAATTGGCCAGAGCCATGGTCTCAGCCACTCCTCATCTTCAAAGGTGGCACTTGGACCGTGTTATTGATAGCAGTTTACAGAACCACAGGAATGTGCTGGCCCCAGGGATCCAAGGCTGGCCCTCCTTGAGCAGAAGGCCTCTCGAAACCCACATACCTGCCTAGACCCAAATGTGAGCTGGGGTTTCTGGGCCTATCTCAGAAGGCGACAGATCCCCAGGTCAACTCCATCAGCCCCGTTCAGTGTTTCTTCCAGCTGTCCCCAAGGGTCTGGGAATGAGATCAGTCTGCAGCCCAGTTGCTTGCCCAGCTGTTGCTGGCAGCCCAAAGGCCATAGTGGGGCAGGCATCAGTGCTACTTCAAGAATATTTATTCTTCAGTCCCTCTGGGGTTGGAAGCAGAGCAGTACATGGTGATCCTGGATAAAGGCCACCTCTTCCTGGAGGATTGGGGCAGTGGGAACTCTGGGAGTAGAGAATGAGGTTTGGGGAGCATTGGCTGTGCCCAGTGGCGTACGCGCTTGTTACTTATGTCTGGGAAGTGATTTCACGACATTGAGTTTAATTTATCTGAAGGAACAGCTGCATCGTTTGGGCTAATCATGTCCATCCAAGCCTTTGGCAATTGAAGCAGTTTGAATCTGGCAGTGCTGGAGGCACAGAGACTCGGGGATGACCGTGGGGGACAGAGAAAGTCCGGGGCAATACCACTTGGAATGGAAAATTATGTACATGCATACGTGCTCCATTGCCTGTCATGTCTGACTCTTCTTGACCCCATTGGACTGTAGCCCAGTAGGCTCCTCTGTCCATGGGATTCTCCAGGCAAGAATACTAGAGTGGGTTCCTGTGCCCTCCTCCAGAGGATCTCCCTGACCCAGGGATCAAACCCGTATCTCCTGCATGGCAGGTGGATTCTTTATTATATTTGGCCTCAAACAAAGAGATTGAGTGGAAGATGCAGATGGTGATCCCAGAACCCACCAGAGGAAATGACCATCAGTGGGCACAGACGAGCAAGGGGACCTCAGGGGTCCTCGCTAGGGCCAAATAAAGGAATAGATGGGCTCCGTTGCCCTTGTCTGCCAGAGACTACTGTAAAAAACGGGGCTGTTAAAGGTCAGGGTGTTTCTTCCAAGCCCTCAGCAACATGGCAGCTGAAATCCATGTAAGAAAGAAGATAGGAGGTGGAATCCGTTACTGAAAGATTCTTGGAGTCTGGTGGTGGCTGCAGCTCACTGCTAACCGAGAGATTTATGTGACAAGATTATCAATGGTATTAAGCACATTTAGAAGAGAGGCTTATACCTACTTCTGGGTCAGTTCCGTGTCACCAGGCCCCGATCTGGCCAGCATATTAACAGATGGACTGCTGGCTGCACGAAGGGGAAGCAAATATTTGCACAGTCGCAGGAGGGGAGGCTCGGACGATGAGTTCAATCCTGGGTGGTTCGTTCAGACCCAAGAAAAGCACCTGTGGGGGGGTCTCTGTCAGACCTGAGGAAAGCTCCATTTCCACCTCCTGCCATTTCTCCCCTACCCCTGGTGGTTCCCCCAGATCTGTGCCTCAGCAAACTCCCTCCCTGAGAGGAAAGGACCACTTGTAACTGGAAACAGAAGGCCAGAGTTGGGAGCATCTTGGGGTAACAGGAACGAGGCTGTACCCAGCCCACCATACCCATTCCGAGAAGTGAACTTGTATGCACTGGCCAATTCCTCTTGAAGGAGGAAGACCACTTTACTGGCTGTGCCGCAGGAGAGATTACGGTTAGACCAGGCAAAGCTCCAGGGAAGATGCTGCTGGGAGCAGCTTCTCAGTGGCCTTTCAGAGGGAGACTGTGATGTGGTATGACAGATTCTTCCCGTCTCGGATGCCAAGAGGCAGGATTGTGCCGCTTGCTGGTGGGAGTCAAGCCTCTGGGACGGCATCACTGTCTAGGTGTTCCCCCCACTTCTTTCGGGATACCCCACCATGCCCCACCTCATCATTGTTCAATAACCCTTGAAGCTGTAAACAGAGCTTAAATTGAATTTGACCTCAGAAAGCATTACTGTTTAAAAATTGTGCTAAAATATCCATAAGCATAAAATTCATCATTTTCAGGTGCACACAATTCAGCAGCGTTCAGAGCAGTCACGAGGCTTTGTGACCATCACCTCTTCCAGATCCAGAACATTCTCATCACCCAGAAGGAAACTCAGGCCCAGTGGGTGGGCACTCCCATCCCCCACTCCCTGAATCCGTTAACTTTTTCAAAGTCAGGGTAGTAGGAGGGCCTCTTGGAGGTATAAAAAGGACTTCATACTTGGGTGACCCTCTGCTCCCAGGAGGCCACGTGCCCCAGTGACTTTGCCCACACCGTATTTCAGTGGTCGACACTCTCTCCTGCCCTCTCCGACTCTGCTAGCATCTCTTTCCTTTCTGTGACCCCAGTGCCTGGTATAGCAGCTGGCACATAGCAAGGCTCGACAACATTTGTTGGACAGAAGGATATAAAAACCACTCATTCAGTAGCCAATGTGCTACTTTTTACTGTTTGGGGACATAACTCTTTATCCTCGAGTTGTCAGACTTTTTAACCCTGCACAGAAAGAAGAAACACCCAGAGTAGGAAGAAAAGGCCCTCCGTGTTGCTCCTTTTAATTAGACGCCCTGTTAAATTGCAGCAATTTTGCACTGTGGTTCCTGCTCAGCATGTCTGAAGAAGCCCTTAACCAAGGAAGCCAGGAGTTCATTTTGTTCTCTTCTCTTGTTATTTTCTTTCGAAGGCCAATTACTTTTTTTAGACATCTTGCCTTTTGCCTATGCCATGCGTTGAGATCTGTGTCTTTAACAATGCTCCTATCACAAAGGAGGTTAGTGTGGTATAGTGAAACCCCTAGGGTCCTCCACTAATCACTTTTGATGGAGTAAGACCTGCAGAATCAATTATTTTGCCTCATAGTCTGAAGAAATGCACGATTCTCTCACCCTCTTACAAGGAAATACAAGCCACCAGGAGAGAGCTCGGCTCCGGCCCCCTCCTCCACAGCCTCCTCGGGCCGCCCAGTCCCCCCTCTGCTCTCTGGCGGGACCTGGAAAGATCAAAGGGACAGATGACAGTGCTTGGCGCCCATTTGTCACTCCATTGGAGGGAACCAGTTGCAGTGTTAACAGTCAGGCCTGGTCCCATGTTTCATGAATATTTTAGACTGTTTGCTGGCAGAATTCTAACTGTGCCGTGTCCTCCTCCGTGTACGTGTCACCCATATTCCAGCCTTTAATCGGAGCTTAGGGGAAGGAAGCACCACTTCCCCATCCGTCGCCCTTATTATCCTAAAACTCACCGGCTAAGCCATTCCGTCCGTGTCCAGGGTCTAAAGTCTTCATGGTCTCTGGCGCCACGCTGAATCCAGACATGAGGGCAGGAAAGTGCTGTTGTTTTTCTGGACCGAGAATTTGGGGGCTAGAGAAGGAGCAGTGTGCTGGCCACGTTGGCATTCCTCTCGGGCGTCTTCCTGCCTGTCTTTCTGAGGTGGTTGTTTCTGAAACGCCCTCTCCCCCCAGCCCCACTCATCCTCCGACCCCACCTGCTGCCCACCCCTCCAGTCAAGCTGCCCAGAGATTTTGAACGATTCTAGTCCCCTCTGTGGGAACCCAGTGGCCGGGCCTTCTCCTCCTTCAGGCAGATGCGGTCATCACAGAGCTGTTTTTTAGGAGCGATGGAGCCGCGGACTCTGTCTCCTTTGCTGGCGGGCACGCAGACTCCTGCTTGCAAACAAAATGATACCATGAGTATCTCCACGTCCTTGAAATGGAGCAACACTCTGAATCTCAAATTCCTGATTGGCCTCCGTGAAAGAGGCTCCCCCTGGCACCCCTCTGCCTCATGCCAGGCACACTGTGTGTGAGACCAGTCACCACGCACAGGGCCTGTGGGGTGCAGGCAGCCTGGGACCCAGTCCTTACTGGGACTCCGTGCTGGGCACCTCGGGGGTGCATCCAACGTGGACCCTACCCATTGCTTGCTGTTCAGTCTCTGAAAGTCATACCCGACTCTTTGTGACCCCATGGATTGCATCACGCCAGGCTTCCCTGTCTTTCACTACCTCCCAGCATTTGCTCAAACTCTTGCCCATTGAGCTGATGATTGCTATTAGTGGACCCAGATAGGAGTCAGCACAGGACAGTCGGCCAGCAGGTTTAACAACATACAGAATGAGAGAGCAAGTGGGAGAGGAGGGTTGGGTTGTATTCCTATCTTTGGGGCATGTGGAATTTGGATGCTTCTTGGACTCAGGATCTTAAAAATCCTATGTGTTGGGGTTGGCGGGGAGTGACAGGAGCTGAGAGGCAGATGAACATCCCTGGCCCCTGCCCACAGAGCCCACCGCCAGTCCCCGAGGTGCCTGTCTACCAGGCAGATTCCCAGACACCATCCCGCCCTCAACCAGAGGTTATCAGTGATCCCACCCTCAACCAGAGGTTATCAGTGCTGCGTCTCTGGGGCTGCGGCCTCAATTTGCATTTTTAACAAGCTCTCTGTGGACGTTTTACGCATGGAGGATGGAGGCTGAGGTTATTCCTAGCGGTCCTGGCAGGTGCATGGGAGGATACGGAGAGGGGACAGAGAGAAATTGAGCTCCTCCACCCTGGGAGGGGCTGCCTCACCCCAAGCTCTCCCGTCAAGCCCGGCTGCCTCCACAAGGACCCCAGAGTCAGTCTCTCCATGCTCAGCTTGTACACCCTGGGGGGCCCACCCAATCCAGTTCACCTCGTGGCTGACACCAACTGTGCCCCACGATGGTTGGGTTCAGACACTGGTTCTCTCTGGCCCACTTACACATGCACCATAACTCTCCATACAGGGGTCTTTCGCCTTCAATACGCTCACTCCTCCCAGCCCCGAGCCCTCTCATTCTTCCTTCTCGCCCTTCTTCGCCCAGCAGGGTTTGACACGTTGAAGGTGGTCCATAAATGTCTGTTAATTGAATGTAATCAAATCGCTGAATTGAGGCAGACAGGGGCCTGGCAGCCTGTGTGCCCCTCTCCTTGGACTCCACAGCGGAAATGGAGGGAGGCCCCGACCTGCCGTCGGAAGACCCTCCACCTCTCCCAGTGAAGGAAGTATTGATTCTGCTGTTGTTTTGCAAGAAAGCTGTCCCCACTGGGACAGCCAACCCAGCACCGGCGAGATGGAAACTCGAAAGGAGCAGAGCACTAGCGGCTGGGCTATTAATAGGGCGGCCTGGGCACATCCAGGCTTAGGAGAGGCCCCACGCCTGTCGGGGGGCATGGTCCTGGAGCTGCGGGGCCTTGGGGATTACTCTGGAATCCCATCCACCCACCTCCCTCTGCTCTGCACTGCTGAGTCAGCCCAGGCCACTTGAAGTGGGAGCCCAGTTCTGAGCAGCCCTGGTGCAGGACTCCAGTGAAGAACTTCTAAAACCCCGCCTGGATGCAGCTCAAGGGTCAGCAGACAGAAGGCATATTTGAGAGGGAAACAAGCTTTTCCTTTTTCCTCCAGAGGAAAATTTGACTTAAGGAAAGCAGGGCCAGCCCAGCAGCTATCTGGATGCTACACAGCTCAGAAGCTAAATCCAGTACTCCTGTTTCCCAGAGCAGTTCTCAGAGGAGCCTTCCCAAATGTTGGGCCCTGATGGACTTTAAAAAGTGTCCGCAGTTCAGGACAGATGAGCCTGCCATGTACAGCTGCACAGGCTGTGCACTGAACAACTGTGGACTTCCATTCTGGGTCTTGCCATATTGTGATAACTTGCAAGGGAACACAGCTGGCATTCTGGGATAGCCCAGCTGGCTGTTTTGAAGGAGGCTGCTAGAACACCGAGAAATGGAACAGCTAGCAGAGCCAGAAGGCCCACTGTTCAAACCTCTCACTTTATACACAGAAACAGAGGCCTAGGGAGGGAAGGGACTTAACCAAGATGGCACGGCACCTACAGAAGGGGTAACGGTATGGCTGCGCCTCCTGGCCCCCAGGGCCCTCCTGCCTCTTGTCACCTTTTCTGTTTGATTCCTCTTAAAATTCACCTTCCTTAGTACCAGCGAGGGATGCAGCCTTGAAGAGAAAAGGCCGCATTCTGAAATTTTCTGCCTTCCCAAGCAGCCTTCTAAACTGCGGTTTTTCTCGAAGGCCTCGGCTGGGCTGGCCCTTCTGTCTGCTCTGTTTATTCAGGCTCTGTGGCCCATATGTTTTGTCCATTTCAGTCTCCCCCTCCTGCCTTCCCCAGATTGCTTCCTGTAGGTTTGGGGCTTTATTTTTTGCATCTGCCCCCGCCAAAGTATGTGTGTTGATGTGCAAGATCTGAAAACTCTGGGAGCCTTTGGAGCAACAAATTCCATCCAACTCCAGGCGCCCTGCCCAGGCTCTGCATTCTTCTCCAGACTGATGTGAGGCCCAAGGGTGGCCTGGCGTGCACTAAGATCACCACCCACTGGCAGCCACTTTCCTTCCGACTCTGCAGAGCAGCATCTGAAGTCCAGGAGGGTCCTGAGTAGCCCTTCTAGACCCTGAGCCTTCAATTCTTAGTCCTGGAGCGAGGCCAGGAAGGGCACAGCCCTGAGTTAGCAGCAAATCAAGGTATCCTGGATTCAGGGGTGGTGGAAGTGAGGCCAACCAGAGGAGACTAATTTATTCATCCTTTCATAAATATTTATTTACCACCTACTGTGTGCCTAATCAAAGCAAACATCCCTGCCTTTATGGAGCTTACACACGCTAGTGAATGGATGGAGATCAACAAATGAATAAGTAACTGTCTGAGGGTGAAAGCGTTCCTGAGAAATAAAGCAGAGAAGGAAGTCCGAGAGTGTCTGGTGGAGAGGGAGGTTTGCTGCCGTTTTAAAAGCCTGTTTAGGTGAGCTTTGAACAAAGACCTGAAGAAGGTGGGCAGGGAGCCAGGGAGGGGGCAGGAGTGTGGGGGAGAGGGTCAAGAACATTCCAGGCAGAGGGATGAAAGTGTAGAGGTGCCCCTGGTCTGTGCAGGGAACCCATAAGAGGCCCCGACTCGTGGGGCATTTGGACTGGACCCCTCTGGTCACCGCATGAGGGAAGAGACCGAAAGGACCGGGGCAGAGCCAGGACTCTGAGGCCCCGTGTGTCCCGTCTCCAGGCCAGCCCTCTCTGGGCTCCCAGTCCACACCGCTGGCTAGTTTCTGGACCAAGCCTTGGGTGCCATGGGCATCTTAGTGTCACTTCATGCAGCCTTTCAGCCCTCAGCCCCCTCAGCTGGGCTTCAGGACTCAGACCCCCAGGCCTAGCCCACGGTCATCCCTGACTCCTCCCTCGCCCTTTCCCCCACAGCCCATGGCCAATCACCATCAACCTCCTTGTTAAATCATCCCCGTCGGTCCATCCCAAAGCCCACAGTGCCGATCTAGGCTCTCACCCAGACTCCGCTGATCACAGGCCTCCAAATGGCCTCCCAGCATCGCACCCTGCCCTCCAGCCTTCCCCTGGCCCTCACGCAGGGTAGAACTGCCTTCGTGTGGCTCCAGCGAGGTCTGCTGAGCCTCACCTTCCCCGGCACCTGCTGGGCGGCCGCCCCGGAGGGAAACAGTGGTCTCTCAGTGCAGGTTCATCCCAGCCTCTGCTCCCACGCCTCCTTCTTCCTGCAGGGACCCCATCACCCCTCCCACCTGGGAAGCATCGATCGTCTCCCCAAAACCCAGCCCTGTCGTTCCTCCCCGAAGTCTTTCTGGCCAACCTCTCCCACCCCTGAAAGAGGACTGACTTTGCCCTCCTCTCTCCGTCTTGAGTCTGACACACCAAGGTCCTCGGTGAGGGCCGAATGGAGGAACGAGGACCCTTGACTGCCCCCAGCCTCCTCCTTCAGCACCTGCCACACGAGCCTCAGAGCCGCCCTGAGCCCACTGGCCTGGGGGCATGGCAGGTTTGCCGAAACCGTGGGGTGGGTGAGGGGGCATCTCATGAGCACCTTGCTCACTGCTGTGGAAGGAGAGGGGTTTGAGTAGCCTCTAGGGACGGGGCCCCTCCTCAGTGGGGACAGTGATGCCAGTTGGTCGGTGGCAGCCGTGGCGTCACAAAAGGGAGACGGGCAGGAGGTCAGGAGGGTGTCAGAGGCCCATAGATTGCATGATGGCATCTATGGGGACCGAGAGGGGCAAGAATGGAGGGGAGGTGATCCCCACATGGAATCCCATGCTGCCCACCCAAAGACCCAGGGGTCCTGGAAGCTGAGCTCAATCATCTCTGAACTCAGCGCCCGGCAGTTATCATGGGCATCGCAGGGCAGCTGCAGGCACACTCTGCCCTAGGGCAGCAGGGCAGAGCTGGTAGGTGAGCCCCTAGGGAGGGGCTCAGGTTCCACACAGCGACAGGTCCAAGGCCTCGTAAGAAGCTCACAGCCCTGCCAGGCCAGCTGCAGCCAGTGCACCCCAAGGTCAGCCTGTGCTCTGGGGTCACATGCACATTTTAGCAGGAATAATCCATCCCCTGTCCAGAGCGAACACACCAGGAATATAGCTTATCTGCCCAGAAAACCGGGCACAGAGAGCTCGAGGTGACCTTGCTGTGGCAAGCTGCAGGCAAGAACAGATGATTCTTCACAGAACTGTCAGGAGAAGAGGATTGTCTTCTGGCCCCCAAAGAGTTTTGTGTGGGAGCCTCCCTGACCCCTGCAGGTAAGCCCTCAGCCCCACCCAGCTGGCACACTGGTCCAGGACTTCATATCTGACCTGGAAGCTGTTTTAAGGAAATATTCGCCATTTGATTTTCTAATTTTTTTTTTTAAGCTATTTTCCCCACTCTCTCACTGGTCCCCTCAGGGTCCTCAGCTCGAGTGCTATGCTTTCTTTGTCTTTGTGTCCATCATGAAGTCAGACAGGCATTAGCAGGCAGGATCAGGAGGGGTCTTGAAAGCCCTGGTTGAGCTGGGCTAGGCCACATATGTCCAGTGGGTGGGAGGGCCTCCCCAAGCCCCAGGGGGTAAACCTCTCAGTTATCAGGGTACCTGGTCTGGTGGCTTGTTGACAGTTTAGTGATTTCTAATGAGATTCAAAAGTGGGGGAAGTCTGTCCTTATGCCAGTGCTTTGATTACAAAGCCTGGGTGGTTTGGAGGCATTCAGACACTGAAGGGCTTGGGATGGACTTTCCCCTCCTTTTCTACCAGGAAGAGTGTGTCGTATCAGAAGAGTGAACGCGGGGTGATCTGAGCTGAATAGCTCCGCAGGGCTTTCACTCTCCCGCATGGCCCATCTTCTCAGGATGCTGATGACTCTGGGTCCCTCTTTCCCATGGGACAGCCTCTCCACCACTCTTTTGGGACAGTGGTGATCCCTCAGGGGATGTGGAGTCAGAACCAGGGTCCTGCTGACAGGGCAGATCCAGAGAGCCTTCCTTTCCATCTCCTCCCTCCCCCAGGGAGGCCCCACAGCTACGCAGGAGCACCAGCCTAGAGCAGGATTCTGCCCCTTGTCCTGTCGCCACTCCTGAACTCTGGTGCCTCACTTTCCCTGTCTGCCCTGATGCAAGGAGCTGACACCCTAGAAAAGACCTTGATGGAGGGAAAAACTGATGACAAAAGGAGAAAGGGGCAGCAGAGAATGAGCTGGTTAGATGGCATCACTGACTCAATGGACATGAGTTTGAGCAAACTCCAGGGGATCATGAAGGACAGGGAAGCCTGGCATCTGCGGTCCATGGGGTCACAAAGAGTCAGACACAACTTAGCAGCTGAACCACGATGCTCTGAATAACCATCACTGCCCCACCCACCTCACTAGGTAGTTAGGAGCCCAAAATGACAGGCTGCATGTGGCAGGTCTTAGACATATGATAAAATGGAAAGGGTGTTTCTACATTTCTTACACAGCAGTGGTTGGAAGTTCCTGCCTAGTACGTTGCCCTGCAGCTTCCTGGGCTGGCTGTATTTGGAGAGCCCGGGGAACCACAGGCTTCGTGGACCGAGCAGCAATTTCACGGTAAAGTCAGGCACGGGGCTGTCGGGGGGCAGTGGTGGGGGGAGTGCACCATCTGGAACTGATCAGTGTTTTCCTGAAGTCTGAGGCCATCCACACACTTCCTGCCCAGCCTCTCCAGGCCCTGGAATGGTTCCCACCTGGATGCAGGAGCAGGGGCGTTTCATTCACCCTAGAAGACGTGTGCCCCCAAACCCTTGGGCACACAGCACCCCCAGGCAGCCCCGGCACCGCTCTGTGCCAACCCTTTTCCATCGTCTTTCTGTAAATGCGTTAAAAATTGCCTTTCTGGAATTCCGTTTTCCACCCCTCCTGCAATTTTCTGGCCTCCCCTGATTTCAGCCTCCAGGATTGAAATTCTTTCTCCTGGTCTCCACGAGGAATTGGTGAAACAGAAAAAGCAGGAAATTAATGTCCCAGCCTCAAGGCTCCACACAGCATTAGATGGAATTAAAGGAGAATAATGAGTTGATACACACACAACTCTGTTGTTCTTTGATTTTCCTTTCAAAATTCATGTAGTGAACGCTTCCTCCATCCCACACCGTCTTAGGCTGGGAGACTCGCTAGCGTCCTGAATGAATTTACATACCAAATGGGTTTTAATTTTATATTTTCGCTTAAGGTCAGGACATTTATTTATTATCATTATTTATTACTGAAGCGCGAGTGGTTTTAATTATTTTAGTGTTCCTCCTACAAAGCCGGATCGCTGCTAGCTACAGAACATTTTCCGTTTCCGCTCACATAAATAATATAGTTTTTAATTTCATGAAGATTTAGTATTCGTCTGCTTTGTAAATTAAAGTCATCGTTTACCAAAACAGAGACGGAGTGTTTGGAACATCCTGATGGACTTTCTTGGCGGCATCTCCTTTGGCAATTGCTTTACCCGGTTTTGGTCATCTGGGGCAGGTGCCCAGAAAGGGGGACCCTCCACCGGGCCAGGAGGAAAGAAGGCAGTGAAGCATGGAGGGCGAAGAATGGGAGGAAGGGGAAATGAACCCCCCTCTCTCACATGGCATCACTTGAGTTTACATGGATCACCCCATTTGGGGCCCCCTAAACCCTTCCCAAGCCCGTGTATGTGTCTACTACACCGGTCAGGAAACTGAGGTTCTTGCACCTTGGCTAACTTACCTGATACCACTCAAATCCATGCCACAGGTTCAGATCCACACGTGTCTGACTCCAAGGCTGAGCCCCTCTCCCTCCCTCCTATGAGGACGTGCATCAGGACACCCCCTGGGCAGAGGCTGATGAAGGCTGTGGCCAGCATGAGTGGGAGCAGAGCACAGAGGAGGAAGAAGCAGGCAGGACAGGTGGCGGGCAGCAGCCACCAGCTGGGCCGTGGGTGTGGATGTGTGTGTCCTCGTGGAGTAGAAGCATCCTGACTGTCTACGGGGAGGGACAGAGGCCCCTCGTCTTGTGTAGAAGCAGTGTCCCCAACACACAGCCAGGATAATCCCTCTGGATATCCCAGACCCGCTGAATCCTGTGGGATCCCCTCCTCAGAGTCTCTTCCATCTCCACCACCCTTTCTTTCCTCCTGGATCCTCTCCCTTTCAAGGATGCTATGTGTCAGTAAATTATGAGTTCCCCAGTGCAAGGAGCATCCCCCATCCATAACCTGTGATGCCTTGTATGTGAATCACTCTCCCTGGCCTCTCTGAGGCCATCTCTGGCCGTTCCTGGGCTGGCTTTCTTCCTGGAAGCCTCCCCAGCAGGCAGCCAATGGTCAATCAGGAACCATTTTCACACTGTCTGTCACAAGGACACCACTCCATGGCACCAGGTCCACTTTTGCTGCCAGCAGAGCCTCTGGAATGAATAGGTTGTTTGGGGTTGCCATGGAGAATCTGGGCCCTTTGGTGGTTTGAGCTGTGCTACGTGTTAACAGGAGGCCCTCACCCAACAGCAGGGGCCAGGCAGGGCAGCAGCCTCATACCCTGGTGCCCTCCCCAGGCAGTCAATGCCCCCTACTCGGATCCAGCCAGCCAGCTGCATCCCCATCCCTTAGGGCTATTAGCAGGTTAAAAACATATGAAATTTAAATGGCAACAACTTCATTCTGCATGAGGTTTCTTGAGTTCTCATCCAGGCTCCAGCTACAAATCAACCCCTTTGAGACTCGGTCTCCAGGCAGAGGTCTTCATGTCCTGGTGGCTGTGTCCCTGGGGAGGGCAAGAAGCCCATTTAGTAACCGCACCCATGTCAGCCCAGAACAGACAGAGTTGCTCAGATGCACCATGATTAACAAGGGATGTGCCACACTGTCCTTGCGCACAACGTGGCTTAGATCTGAGCAGAAAATAGAGCTCACACTGAGTCATCCTTCTCCATAAGAGAAGATGAAATTGCGTTAGCTACTTAGCTAGCAGGGATGCAGTGCGTTAGGGAAAGTCCCCTGCCGGAGCAGGAATATCCCTCTTTAGCACATCTTTAATCCCTCCTCTGCGAGCATCTCCCTCTAAATGGTTGAGATAGGAAGACTTCAATCCCAGGACGAAGCCACCTGCTACCTAGAATGGCGAAATGCTTTCCTCCATCTCAGACACAGGAGGACATAAATTAACAAGAGATGCCCAGTGCCTATGACACCCATTTTTCAGATTTTCTTCCCTCTTACTCATGGCACTAACGTAAGTGGTACTTCCGGATTGGTACCAGCCAGACAGGTGCCTGGGGACTCAGGAAGTCACGGGGCCGTGTTTAGACTCAAACACAGCTAATGGCCAAGCCTCTCTGCACCGGAAAGGAAAGTAAAATAGCTTTCAGAGCCAGGATTGGTCACTGCTGTATCCCGTGGCGAGGGGCAGGGGTTTTGTTCTCGTTAGATGGGCTTCCCCTGAAATACAGGCCCTCACATGAAAAAGACATTTGAGGGGAGGCTTTCTTTAAAAAATGTGCAATTAGATATTTGTTTAGCATTTCCTCGATTTTATAGAGGAGGAGATGGAAGCTTGGAGACTGAGGAGCCTGCCTGATGTCACACAGCCTCTGAGGGAGGTATTATTCGTCCTCTCAGCTCAGCATTTGGCCTCAGGAACCCTTGTTCTTGCACAGGCAGAATGAGACAAAGAGGAGGTCAGAAAACAAGATAAGGGGCATTTGTAATTATGTCGACCGTCCTGTAGGAGGCGGGGCATGATGGATTTGGGAGGCAAAGACTTGGAAGGACCGAATGAGGGGCAGCAGGAAGGCTCAGAAGAAACCAGCCTGGCCTGGCAGGAGCAGACAGGACCCAGCAGAGGATGGGGAAAATGAGTCTGCATAAGGGAAAGGGGGAAGGAACTGGGACTCAGATGCCCGGATGAGAGTTGGGCTTGATCTGAGGGATGGAAGCGGTCCTGGAAATGAGGTTCAAAGCCCTGCACATCATCCAGGCTGTGCTGCAAGCCTGCTGCATGCCCTTCCGTGCGTGCATGCTGTCACTCCAGTCGTACCCACTCTTTGCGACCCCATAGACTGTAGCCCGCCAGGCTCCTCTGTCCATGGCATTCTCCAGGCAAGAATACTGGAGTGGGTTGCCATGCCCTCCTCCAGGGGAATTTCCCAACCCAGGGATCGAACCCACATCTCTTAAGTCTCCTCTATTGACAGGTGGGTTCTTTACCACTAGCACCACCTGGGATCCTCCTGGCTGTGCTGCAAACCTGCTGTGTGCCCCTCCAACCCATCTCTAAAATGAGCATCTGAAAGGGCCTTCTCTGGCCCTGACATGCTGCCAGTCCAGAGCAGGACATGGGGAGATGGTGGGGTTCTTCTAAAGAGAAGATTGAGGGGCTTCCGTGGAGATGGGTCCCCTGGGTCCTTTCTCACCCTGCCCTGGAGTCCTGGGCCTTCAAGCTGAAAGAACAGCACCTTCCCTGAGTGCTGGGGATGGGCCCGGGCTCCTTTCCAATCTGGGGATTACTTGGTTTTGCAGAATTTAAGAGGCATCAGAAAGGCATCTGGGCAGCTCCGCAGGGTGTGGGGGACATGGCGTCACTTCAAGAGGACAATAATAACCAGACTGAGTGCACGCGAGGTTGGTGATGGAAACAATGGTGATGGTGGTTGGCGTGTATTGAATCTTTACTGCCTGCCAGGTGTAAGTGCCTTGCACACATTTTGCATCACACCCTGTAGGGCATCATCCCCACTTTACAATAATTAAAAACTGAGGTGCAGGGAATTTCATTTGCCAAGGTTATTTGCAAAGTAAGTAACCTTCCAAGATTCTGACCTCAAGATTGTCTGACTCCAGGACAGTGTGTAAGAGTTACCTTCCCAGTGTTTGCCTCAAGCAAAAAATCAGAATTCTGGCGGCATTCGTTGTACTATGTGCAGACACAACGTGCACACTTGCACGTGAGTTGTGCATGGGCACACCCAGCCCAGTCCTGGTTGCACCCAGCATCCCTGATGCCAGCTCCCCCTGCAGCCATGGATGGCTGCATGAGAGCCATCACTACCCAGTCACAGAAGAAATGATCGCCCCTCTCCAAGGACAGATCACTAACTCACAAGCACAGCAGGATCTGCAACAGAGAAAACTCCCAGAGTGCCAGCCTATGACCGTGGAGGCCCCGAGAAGGGGAGGCTCCAGCAGAGGCTGGGGCTGCAGTGTGCTTTGTCTGTGATAGGGAGTCTTCACTATGCTGGGTCCCTGGGCTGTCCTCATGCCTGTGGTGTCAAGGGGAGCCTGGCAGCTCGAAAGGGCCATGTTGAAATGAGGCTTGAGAATACAGAACCGCAAGGCCTCTGCCTGCTGGATCTCAGGTGACCATCCTCAGACCCAGAAGGCCAAGGGAGAGGGACGGGCCAGGGAAAGCCAGGCCTGGTGTGGAGTCGTGTAGGAGCTGCCCATGCACTGGCCAGCTGGCCTGGGGAAAGGTCACAGGAAACCCCCGCATTCCTCTCCCAGCATTCTTTCCTATTTAAGGGGCATTGATGATGTAAGCAGCTACACTGGGGCAGGCAGGGGCAAAGGAAGTAGAGAATGTCTCAGTTTCTCAAGGTCAGACAACAGGCAGGAGAAAACTGCCCCGTGCAGAGTCGTCCAAGGCTGGTGGTAAGGACTCTGGCTGAGCTTCAAGCTCTCAGTTCAAGGCCCAGGTGCACCCCTGGCCTTACCTGTCTCTTAGCTTGTCTTGGTGCTGTTCACTTACCTGTTAAGGGGGGAGAAATACAACACCCTTGAATCCTTCACAGGCAGCTGTAGAGGAAGTCAGGGCTTTTCCCATCAGTAATAACAAGACATTGAGGGTAATGTTGGTTTCTTTAGCTACCTTTTCAATCATCATCAACTCCTACAGTAGTGAAATATATTTAAATATTTGAATGTATATTGAACATATATCACACAATATCTTATGTACACTTAATATAGAAAATATTTACATGTAGAAATATTTATACAAGTATAAGTATATTTATACATACATGTAAATATACAAGTATGTATTTTGGAAAAGTGGGCTTCGCACAGAGTCGGGCACGACTGAAGTGACTTAGCAGCAGCAGCATCAGNTATAGAATACCATGCACAAAAACTGGGGAATATACATTCTTTTGAATCAGACAATAGTTTATAAGCACCATGGAGAAAAATAAGTTCAGAGTGTTGGGCGTTTTAAATAATGGGTTCAGGAAAGACCTCACTGAAGTGGCACTTCAACAGAGACCTAAAGGACTTAAGAGCCTAAGTGACTCAGACACCCACGGGAAGAACAGGCTTGGGGTGAGGATGCACATGCTATTGGGTCAGGAAGCAGCCAGGCCCCCACGGGGCTAGAGCAGAGGGAGCCAGGAGTGGGGAGGAGATAGTGCCCAGCCAGATGCGGCTGCCAGGAGTCAGGGGCTGCTTCTCCTTACAGAGCCAGACCATCTCTGCCTCCATCATGTCTATTCCAGACATCAAGTCCCTTCTTCCTGTCCATGTGTCTGCTTAACCCTCCAGTCTCCCATCACCTCTGGATCTTTACCCCCTTTCACAGTTCAGCCTTCCTCTGTGTCTTGTCAGCCATCTTTTAGGGGAAGGCACTCACCCCAGTGTTTATGGAAGACACACTGCAGACCTGGGCAGTTTTTTGAGGAACATCCGTACTATTCTCCACAGTGGTCGCACCAGTTTATTGATACATTCCCACCAACAGTGTAGGAGGGTTTGGGGAGATTCTTTTAAACATAAATCTGATTTAGTCATTAGCCTGCTCAAAAGCTTCCAATGGCTTCCTATGTCACTCAGAAAAAAAAAAAAAAAAACAGTTGCC
>SJYV01045960.1:3806303-3849005 GCA_006410875.1 Neotragus pygmaeus | reverse complement strand
ATTCCAGCTTGTGTTTCTTCCAGTCCAGCGTTTCTCATGATGTACTTTGCATATAAGTTAAATAAACAGGGTGACAGTGTACAGCCTTGACGTACTCCTTTTCCTATCTGGAACCAGTCTGTTGTTCCATGTCCAGTTCTAACTGTTGCTTCCTGACCTGCGTACAGATTTCTCAAGAGGCAGGTTAGTTGGTCTGGTATTCCCATCTCTTTCAGAATTTTCCAGAGTTTATTGTGATCCACACAGTCAAAGGCTTTGGCATAGTCAATAAATCAGAAGTAGATGTTTTTCTGGAACTCTCTTGCTAGGCTCCCTTAATCACATGAGCCAATTCCCTATAGTTAATTAATTAGTTAAATAATCTCCTATTGGCTCTGGTTTTCTGGAGAGCACTGATTGACTGATACACATGTCATTAATAAAGCAGAGACTGAAATATTACAATCTTTCCTAAATCCATAACCTGACCAGATCAGCTGCGTCCTCCAGGAGAGGAAAGGGTCAGTGAATCCCCAAAGTATTCAGTATGTGGCCAGTGGCTTCAAAAAGCTGTCGGGCTACACCTCTGCTTTCTTGGCCGTGTGCTCGGGCCCAGCCAGTCCCCCGACACAGTGTCCCCTTAAGTGAGACAGACAGATGAGAAAATCAGAAGCCATGAATGGAAACGAGGAGAAGGTGACAGGAGGGAGAGTGAGGCAGGCATAGCCCCATCCTCATCTATCTGTCTCACCTACGATCTCCTGGCTCCTCCCACCTAGAATGCTCCTTAGGAAAGCAAAGGACTCATGCCAAGTCAACCTCATACCCAAGCCCAGTCCTGTGTCCTCCACTCCCTGCCTGCCTGGCCTCCTAGGGTTAGGCATGGTCTTGCTGCGCTCCGGAAGTCCCACTGTGTCGGGGGACTGGCTCTGGGACTGAGCACACAGCCAAGAAAGCAGGTCTGGGCTGGAGAAGAAGACACTGGCAATCCAACACCGAGTTGGAGGGGCAGGTGGACCATCAAAGTGGAGGTACGCAGGAGGCATTTGAGTATGTGAGGTGCTGGATTTAAAGGTGGCAAAGATTTGGCAACCAGGTGAAAATGAGAAAGGCATTCTAGAATGCTGAGCAACACCAGCAGTTAAGAGAGAAGGCCGAGTCCACAAAGATGGACGTAGAGGCCAATGTATGCCGTGCATAAAGAGATCTACCCTGTGGGCGAGCCCGGTCCTGACTATGGGTCCAGCATTCAGGGAGCTACCGCAACACTGTCTCTTTTTTTTTAATGTTCATGATTATTTTTTTTTATTTTAATTGGAGACTAATTACTTTACAATATTGTGGTGGTTTTTTACATACATTCACATGAATTAGCCATGGGTGTACATGTGTTCCCCATCCTGACACTCCCTCCCACCTCCCTCCCCATCCCATCCCTCAGGATGATCCCAGTGCACCAGCCCTGCTCACCCTGTCTCATGCCTCGAACCTGGACTGGCGATCTGTTTCACATATGATAACATACATGTTTCAATGCTATTCTCTCAAATCATCCCACCCTCGCCTTCTCCCACAGAGTCCAAAAGTCTGTTCTTTGAGCTACCGCAACACTGTCTTAATGGTGCTCAGCCTAGCAGCCCAAGGAACCCACAACCGCTGCAGGGAGAGCTTTGGAGGAGGGACCAGAGTACTCCAAGCCCCAGTCCCCAGCATTTGCCTGCAAAGGAGACTGGCCCTGCAAAGTGCCTGGTGCAGGGATCTCAGGCTTCCCCGAGCAGCAGCTGAGGCACTGGCTCAGCAACCCAGAGCCCCAGGCCACCCTCTCTGCACACCAGAGTGAGGGAGTCCAGGTGAGAGAATGGAAAAGGCCCCCAGGCTAAGACATACTGCTATTTTCCAACTGCCCATTTTTCAAATGAGACCTAGAGGGAAGAACAGTCTTGTCAAGGTTGCCCAGACCCTAGCCTCCCACCCCAGCCCCCTCAAGCTGCTGCCTTCCTGGGCCCGGGTCTGGAGCATCTGGGAGGAGAGAAGTGTGCCAGGCCCTGATATGGATGGGAGAGACTCCTCCAGGTGGAGAAATAGGCAGCCTGGAAAAAATGTGAGAATCCTGATCCTCCAGAAGAACAAGGGGAGCATGGATATATTGATAGTTTAAATTAGAAGGCGCTGCCACCAAAATGTGAAGCAACAAGTTGCCCCCTGCATTTGGGGAGTGCTCACCCAATACGCTGGCTGACACACGTATGTGAGGAACAGGCCCTGGAGGGGGCAGGAAGGGGTAAGTCTACTCTCCTCCCCTTCATCCTGAAGCTTCTGCAGCCTCCCACCTGATGCTCAGAAGGAGCCCAGAATGATGTCAAGTGAGGGGGTTAAGTGCAGCTTTGGCACCCAGGGCCCTGGTGCAGGGATGGCCAGCGTACATCCCCAGAGACTAGGGCTCAGCAAGTCTGGGGGTGTGCTGCTCGGGGGGTGGGAGCACATGTGCGGCGTTCGGTGCACGCCAGCTGCTGTCTCTTTGTACCCTGGAGTATGAACCGTGGAAGGTGCGTGTGTGTCTTAGCTCAGACGGCCCTAATGTAAAACCATAACCTGGACAGCTTATAAACAACAGATATTTATTGCTCGCGGTTCTGCAGGCTGGAAGGCTGAGATCAGGAGGCTGGCACAATCAGGCTCTGGTGAGGACCTTCCTCAAGGTTGCCATCCGCTGACTCCTCCGTGGGTCCTCTTGGCGGAAAGCAGAGAGAGGAGACGGTGTCTCTCACTTGCTAAGGGCACCCGGGCCCCTCACGAGGGCTCTGCCTTCATGACCTAACCCCCTCCCAAATGCCCACTTCATAACACCATCACCTGGGTGTTAGGATCTGAACTCTGGAGGGACGCACACATTCAGTCTGCAGCCATGTGTGGGGTGGTGGTTAGCGCTGTGCTGGGGGGGTGCTCATGCCAGTCATGTGACCTGTGTGCACAAATGAGGCAAAAACAGCAGCCCCCTGCAGTCAGCACCTTGCTGAACAGGAGCCCCCTGGGCACTTTTCATACATGTTCTGATATAGATCTCTCCTCGGGCCTGGGAAGNGTGCTGGGGGGGTGCTCATGCCAGTCATGTGACCTGTGTGCACAAATGAGGCAAAAACAGCAGCCCCCTGCAGTCAGCACCTTGCTGAACAGGAGCCCCCTGGGCACTTTTCATACATGTTCTGATATAGATCTCTCCTCGGGCCTGGGAAGGTGGGGACTGTCATTCTCCTTGCAGGTGGAGAAATTGAGACTCAGAGCCATCCCATCCTTGCTGGGGGGACTTCAGCAATGAAAAAACAGGAACCCAAACCCTCATTCAGCATGCCCTCATGTTTTGACCCCAAGGGCATCATGTTCCCTGTGCCCAGAATGGCACATCACCCCCTGCTTTCACCTCCACCATACCCCTCTCCTGAGGCTCAGGACTCAGCCCCCTGCTCCAGGCAGCTTTCCTGGATCCACACAGCTAGGGCAGATGCCGCCCCCTCCCCCACCACAGCATGTGCTCTCTCCAGGTTGCACTTTTTTCCTTGCCTGTCTCTCCACCCACCTGATCAGCTGGAGGGTAACATCCTTGTTGTACTCAAACCATAAAGGATGGACAAACAATGGTCCTAGCGGATGGAGGACATCAGATTCCAGCTCAGGACCGTGGATCCCTGAGGATCCAGCTCAGGACCCCCAGACCCTCAGGCACCGAACTCCAACACAGGCTTATCCTCTCATCCCTAACCGCAGTGTGTGGCTTGCCCTGCCTGGGGTGTGCCCCACCTTTTCAGGACCCAGCTTCTGGCCCGCCTCCTCATCCCTCCCTTGGCAGCCCCTCCCCAGGCTATCTGGGTGCCAGACAAGAAGCCGGCTGTCTGCACGAGTGATGACAACAAGACAGCATCTACATACAGCACTCCTGTGTGCTGAGCAGGCTTCTAAGTCTTTTGCACTTATTAAGTTGTAATCCCATGGTGAAGGTCTACACTTACCCTATTTGAGGGGTGAGGAAAGGAGGGCAAGGCACAGAGAGGTCCATTAACTTGCCCCCATCTCACCCCACTTGGAAGTGGCAGGACTTGCATTTGAACCCGGACACCCAGCTCTAACAACCACCCACCAGGAGGAACCCCATCCTGCCCCAAGGAGCTCACGGACTGGTAGTAGAGGGAGGGAGCCACCCCACACAGACCTCAGGCCTCAGACAGGGCATCAGAGGTAATGAGGTAGCCTGGAATGTGCTGGAATGTCTAGCCCTTCTTCGCTGGAGACCTGGTGGCCAGATTACAGTGAGCCTGCCCTGTGGGGCCCGGAGGCCTTCGTGCCCGTCGCCCCATCCCCAGTGTGGCCTGTGCCCTGCAGTGGCAACGAGCCCTGGAGCCCTGTGTCCAGGTCTCCCCAGGAGTGGCCTGGGGACGACGCACTGTCTGGGACCAGTCTGTTCGCCTGCCCCTTGAAGAGGGAACGGACTGTTTTCTCCCTCCTGTAATTGTTACCATCTGTTTCCCTTCATCGTGTTTGTTGATGTTTTCTTGTTTTAAAACTGAAATGAGTCAGATTGGAAACTGATTTAGGAAAAAGTGTCTGGGAGGGAAGCTCAAAGTGGCCATGGGGGACTCTGTGCTTCAGAGCCGTCGGAGAGAAAAGATTCCGTGGGGCACGCAAGGGGCATCTGCCAGCCTCACCTGCCCTGTGGGGGCTGGAATCCCCTGGCTGCCTGACCAGGCTGGGGATGTGGGGGTGTATGCAGGCATGTGGAAGGCGTGGGGGGTGCGGATTTGGTGTGTAGGTAGGCAAGTGCATGTGTGCGCACACTTGTGCACCCACGTGAGCATCCAGCTGCTGTTCTGTCCAGGATTTTAAGTCAATGTCTGTGCCTCTCCCTTCCTGTTCTCATCACCAGCCACCCTAGGCTCTTGGCTCCTCACTGCTGTTACATAAGCCAAAGAAAGGTGCCCGTGGACTCTGCCCTTGGCTCCCTGGGCAAGCCCAGCACAGCTCTGAGACCTTGATCTACAATCCAGACCAGCTGCCACCAGAGCTTGGAATACCGTGGCTTTAGTTTTACGGCCCAATAGCTGGGCTCTGGTAGACGTGGTGTGTGAATCACAATCCAGCCGGCTTTGCTTCTTTCTGTCCTTTCTTGATAATCCATAGCTTATAGAGGATTCTCTAGCTCCAGCAACCCGGGGGAAAATGGACAGAGAAGAAAGACTGCCTTGAGCATGCTTCTTGCAGGCTTGGGTTCCCGAAATAGTAGTAGTAGCTGCCCTTGCTGTACCCTGATTTGCCCCAGCTTCTGTGATAAACTCTGAAAATGAGGAATTTCTACTCCTCACTGATATCAGCCTTCGGAAGAATCTTTTTAATTTATTTATTTACTTTATTTTTGGCTCCACTGGCTCTTTGTTGCTGCATCCAAGCTTTCTCTAATTGCAGGGAGCAGGGGCTACCCTCTAATTGCGGTGCACAGGCTTCTCATTGCAGTGGCCTCTCTTGTGGCAGAGTGTGGACTCTAGGGTACGCAGGCTTCCATAGTTGTGGCACGTGAGCTCTAGAGTGCGAGCTCAGTAGTTGGGGGCCCACAGGCTTAGTTGCTCCACGGCATGTCGGATCTTCCTGGACCAGTGACTGAACCCGTATCCCCTGCATTGGCAGGCAAATTTTTAACCACTGAACCACCAAGAAAGTCCTGGAAGGATCATCAGGGATTTTTTCCTGATGAAAAAGCAGGGGCTCTAAGAGGTGAGTTGACTTGTGCAAGGGCACAAGGCAAGCTGGAGGTGGTGCTGGCCTGGAGCCCGGACCTCCCACTTGCAGGGCCAGAGCGCTGGTGATTATGGAGACGACAGGCACCGCAGGAGACCCTGTGCTGTGAGCTGGATGATGCCACAGGGAACCACCCAGGCTGGCCGGGTTTCCACCAGAAATCCTCAGATTCTGCTTCCATCCTTGTACCTCTGATTCCAAGCTCCTCCTTCCTGGGAAGCCACCTGGCGTGTGCACAGCTTCACTGCACGAGGCGGGGCGTGCATCTCACTCCACTTACTCTGATGTTTAGGAGCAAGCATAGGAAACTTCTCGTGTCTGCATATTTAAGCGCTTTTATTAAGTGGAACAAGCTATTTCTGAACACGAGAGTGGCCAACAGCCTTAGAGGAAATTAAAATGAACCATGACAATGGAAAATTGCACAGGGGCACGGCGGATTCTCCGGAGATAAATACAACAAGGCTTTCAACAGCATTCGGGAAAGACTAGAGATCATGGAGATTATGTTGTGAGAGAAAAAAGCAAACCACCGGAAAATTAGAGCTCGGGCTGATGGGAGGGCCAAGCAAACGCTGGTCAGGGCTGTAGGTGGCCGGCCCTCCATTAAACGCCCCGGGGGTCTGGTGGACAAAGTGAGGCAGAGAAACAACAGTCAGACAGAGTTCAACTCAATACGGCAAGCCTTTTCTCAGTACCCACGGTGTGCATGCTATGTGGGTGGAAGGACTGAACTGTGTTCCCCCCAGATTCCTAGAGTTGAATTCCCAGCCCCCACTGAGGTGGTATTTAATGATGGAGTTTGGGGATAACTTCTTTTGTGGACCAGTTATGAAGAATCTGTGCTTCCACTGCAGGAGGATTCAATCTCTGGTCTGGGAGCTAAGATCTCACATGCTGTGTGGTATGGCCAAAAACAAAGCAAAAAAAGACCATAAATAAATAAATAAAGATGGGGCCTTTGGGAGATTGTTTGGTTTAGATGGAATCATGAGGATGGAGCCCCCCTCGATGAGATTAGTGTTCTTATGAGAATAGGAAGAGACTAGAACCTTCTCTCTGACGCAGCTAGAAGGTGGCCATCTGCAAGCCAGGAACAGGGTCTTCAGCAGGACCCTGCCATACTGGCCCCCAGATCTGTGAGGATTTCTGTTGCTTTGTCACCCAATCTATGGTATTTCATTATGGTGACCCAAGCTGACTCATACAGTGAGGAACGGAAGTGGACACACTGATCTTGACACCTCAAAGAACTCTTGGGCCGTGAGGGTTGTAAACGGGCACATCGAGGGTTTGACAGATATTAGCTGTTATAACTGTGATTTCTCCTATAGCCCCCTAGGCCAGAGACTATTTGTCATGGTCTAGAGTACACGATGGCTTCTCAGTAAAAGTGGGGTAAATGAATGAGTGAATGAATGATGCACCTGAGACCATGGTGTCCAGGCAGCTCTGTGTAGAGAGAAAGGAGGGGAGTGAGGGCCTAGGCAGTCTGCTAAGGAGGGAATGTCAGTGGAGGGGCTTTGTCTGGGACCCTCTCCCTCACCCTGGATCCACAGAAGCAGCCACAGGCAGAAAGCCTCTCAGGCCATCTCCTGGGTGGGTCAGGCCCAAGGGCTCAGAGTTGGGACAGTGCCTGCCCCATCTCCTTGCAGGGCAGGGCCGGGCCCTTTCCCTGCGCTGGTCACCAGAACCCCACTCCTCCTCACATGTCACCCCGCTGGAGAAGTCCATCTGTCTACCCACCCCAAGAGGCCTCCTTCCCTGCCTCTCCCGCCCCACCACTTCTGAAGGATTTTTACCACTTTCCCTTTCGCACCTGGACCTCCAGTGAATTTAAATAGAATCTGTCTGTCCCAGCAAGTTTTCTGAAGCCTGAAAAGATGGGCTAGAGCTGAATGATGCCATTTCCTTAAAAAAAAANACAGGACCGGTTCTTGGTTTAGGTCTCAACATAGAGCTGGGATCCACCCCATACCCTGCCCCCTGAAGCTGCCAGGAGTAGGCACATCTGATCACCATTAGGCATCTGAGTTCGTAAGATCATGAAGATGTAGGTGGTCAAGGCAGGTCCCTGCTGAGCTCCTGTTCACACTGGGCCTGTGGGCCCTGCACAGTGATGCCTGTAACATCTTGTGGGGTCAGACAGCATGAATCATCCTCTATCATGGGCCTGAGCCCACAGACAGTAAGGAGGAAACACCTGGTGGGGTTTGCTCTTCCAGCCGCTGGTGTGAATTCCGTGCCAGGCCTGGGGATGCTGTGGGCCTAGAAAGTGTTCACAGCCCCACCTTCTGGGGAGCCAACTAGATTCTCCCAGCTCCAGCTGGTGACCTGGTGACCTGCCCATCACACCAACTTCCATAGTTCTCTAGTGAGCTGGCTGATCCCCCAGAAATTACATTGAACTTGCTTCTCTATTTACGGCCCTTGTCAGCTGATTTCTCCCCCAGTATTTGCAGCGAAGAAAGACAATGAAGCCTGCACGCACAAATGCCTCCCAACTCAAGCCTGGGTGGGTTTTTTTCTTTCTTTTTTTTTAAGGTAATTTCTCCTTTCATTTCTAATCTTAAAAGCCTTTATTGCTAAAGCTATAATTTATCTGTCAGATCTAATGTCAAACAACTGCATATTTTTTAAAATAAGAAACCCGAATTTTGAAACCAAATCTTTGAAACTTGCTATGTGAGAATCATCTTCCTGACAAGCCCACGTGGGTTTGGATTTGGGTCACTTTTAATTTTGCCCCTAGGGATTTTACATCTCCGAAGTCCAATTGATTTCACACTCCTAAATGACAGGCAGCTGGCTCCAAGCAGGAACCAGGAGGCCCTGCATGAGAACATCAACACTAGTCAGAACTCTACTTTAAAAAAAAAAGAACTTTCCTTTTCTGCTGTTCTCTGTCTGAAAGCTTGCCGGGCATTATAATAAGATCCACCATAGAACTCCTTGAGATCTAGCTCATTAAAGTCCCACAATTTTTCCTACTATTGTTTGACATGACAACCTGGTCTCTCACGAAACTGAGTAATTACGAAAAGATCCCCTCCATGAAGAACAGGTCTTGCCAGCCAAAAGGATGGGCCACTGGTATTTTTAGACTTCATTAGTGCCCTGATTTTAAATTTCACATTTTGTTTCTTGTAATTATCTTCCCATCGACTGCGTTGAAATTTCAGCTGGGGCTCTGTTAGTGTGCCTTCCCAGAAAGGGTGTTGGGGCTTTCATTTAAAACTTAACCAGTTGAAAAATACAGGTGGTGTGGAAATGCTTTTTGATTTGCAATAGGTCAAGCAATTGTCTCTCATCTCTGACTAGAGAAGCCGGTTTGCATGCAGCTCCCTGTAATGAATGTTATTTCAATGCATTGTGTGCCTATAGATTTTTTCTTAAGAAACTTGAGATAAACCTTTCTTTCTCGAAGAACAATTTAGGGTGGGAGGAATCTGTAGGATTTCTTTTCTTTTTTTTTTAAGATTATATATTGAAAGCTAATTAAATTTTATGTGTGCAAGGTGATAAGGGGGGGATGAAGATTGAGTTCTATTTGAATCCTGTTAGAAAATACCTGAGCCGTTTGTTGGTCTTGTTGCTTTGCACCCCTGAGCTGGTCCACAGGCAGAGGTGGTGACCAGCATCAGACCTTGTGAACCCGCGAAGTCCAGTGTCTCTGCACCAGTACCACATGAACCCAGCTATGTGTGTGTCACCGCAGAGGTGCAGGCTATTGCTGTCATTCTTTCTAGCCCCTACCTTCCTCCATGAAGGACTTCCGGCGGCCAGGAGAGTGAACAGACACCCCTGAAAGCCCCAAACACTGGACCTAGTGGTGAGCTGCAGAGAGGCTGTTGTGATTTCATCTGCATGTCCAGGGAGAGAGAAGCCAGGCTGCAACTGTCCCCTCTGGCTTCTGGACCAAAAAGCAAAGTCCAAGTTAACTAGAAGTGAAGAGGCTCATCTCTTTTGACTTTAGATTTCATGGGCCCCAGGTGAAGGGCCATGAGGGTTCTGAGAGCTGGGGAGTGCTGTAGTAGGTGTGTGGACATCCCCTTCCTATGGTTTTGCATCTCCTCCTATTTCACCCTTGCCTCTGAACCTCCACACCATGGAGCTCTGTCTATCCTCTGCCACCTTCTATTTGGACACCAGTTGCCCCAGCCTCCGCAAGGGGCAAAGATGGGATCCAGGAAAGGGACTTGGAGGCAGAGTGGACAGCTGTGTGACTGCAGCCAAGACTTCTAACCTCCCTGAGCCTTCCTTGCCTCATCTTGAAAATGGGATGACAGTATCACAATCATCAGGCAGAGAGGAGAAGTCAATGAGATCACAGGCTTGACCGTGCTGTGCAGAGCACTGTGCCCGCTTATCACCAACCCAGTTGCTCCTGCTGACATAGGTCCCAGGTTTGGGGATTTTAGCAGAGAGAGAAGCTGGCAAAGACACAGAAAGCAGGGCCTCTGCCCCAGTGCAGAGGAGATGGAAGGAGCCCAAGCTTGTTCATGGAGCTGCCAGCCCCTGGTCAAGCTGCTTATCAGGAATGCTGTGTTCCCATCCCTAAAAGGGAGTGGGATGAGTCACCTTCCTCGCCCCCAGCCCTGGTATTCAGCATCAATCTCATCTCTCCCTGCGTCAGCCTCTGACACACTAGGGCAACCAACTCCCTTAATAACAGATTCTAGAAGAAGCCGGGTACGCAGGATAAAGATGTCTGCCCACACACAGTTAGCCCAGAGGCACAAATGTCCCAACTGACATCACCTTGCCACAGACCTGCTCTTTCTGTCTCTGTCTCAGAAATGATACCTTGAATCCATGCAGGAGTTCAGACTCCAAACCCATGGTCTTCCTTATGCCCTTATGTGCTGAGTCTGGAAACTCCTTTGATTCTGGAAACTCCTCCTCTAAAGTGATCCTCTCCTCTCAGTCTCCATGCCCTCCTTCAGGCCAGCACCACTCCAGGCCTGCATCAATGGCCTCAACAGTACAACCCCTCCCGTCCAAGGTCCATGCTGCAGCCAGAGTGATCATTTCAAAACACAGGTCTGGTTCTGTTACTCCCTGCCAAATGCCTCCCACAGCCCCATTGCTCTCAGGACAGAGCCCAACCCTTGATACGGTGCTCCAGCATCCAGCTCCTGCCTGCCTGCCTCCCAGCTTCATCTCTCGCCGTCTCTCATTGCCCTGCTAGCAAGCTGCCCTGTAGCCATTCCACAGTCTGGGTTCTCTCCTGTCCAGCTCTGCTCTGGGCCTTGGCTGAGCACTTATGATACAGTTTGCCTATTCTGGGTCATTCTCCCAACTAGACTGTGAGGTCCTGGGGTGGGGGCCAGCGCAGACTCCACCCCACTTTCCAAGCCAGTCCCTGGCACTAAACGGTGAAGAGTTACAACAATGAAGTCATCAAGCCCTGGGATGGGAATTATCCAGCGAGGTTCTGTGACTTCTCTGCAGCTGCCTCCTCTCTTTGTCTGGTGAAAACAGGTTAGTACTTGAGGGTCAAGACATGCAATCTATGTGAGACTATGTGAGACAAGTCTATGTGAGACTTCCTTCTGTAGCTTCCTGGTCCCCCCATCCCTGCCCCATACTTCTGGGAACAGAAGTCCATCTGTTTCAAAGCTCCTCCTGTAGCCAAGCATCTCCACCAAAATATTAATCCTTACCCCAGAGCATATGGGAACTGAAACTCTGCCTCAGTTTCTTCATCTGTAAAAGGGGGATAAAAAAATAGAATCTGCTTCTTACAGTTGTGAGGATTAAGCTATTTATTTTACATAAAGCCCTTAGGATAGTGCCTAGCCCTTTGTAATTACATATAAAAGTGTTTCCTATGATGATGGTACAGGACCATCCTTCAGTGTCCATGGCCTTTTAGAAACTCAGGGGAATGTGAAAAAGTAAAGACCAGTTTGCCTTCCAGAGATTATGTTAATATCATGATGTCTGAAGCACCTAGTTCCCAGAGGTCCACTTTGTACAAGAGAAAATTGCCTTCTCTCATTGTAACATTTTACAATCCCCTACCATCACCATAACAACCAGAGGGAACCAGCCCATTGCTGGGAACCTCCTCCTAATTCCAGGAGCTAGTTGTCTTGGGAGAATGCCTCCTAATGACCCATAGGGGCTCTCAGCATCCTTTGATGTTCAGCTTGATATTGGGGGTGCCCAAAGCACTGCAGGGGTCCTCCCCCATGGCTATACCAATAGATGGGACAAATAGAATTATGTCACTCGTGCAGACAAAACAAGTAAGGCTGTAGGTGAAGGGGGTGAGGAGCATGTGGCTGGCAGGATGAAAGGTGGCCAGAAGCCCAGGTCCTGCACCAGACTGCTTGGGTGGAATTCAAATTCCACTACCCACTAATCCAAGGAACTTGGCTAGAAACCTGGTATCTCTAAGCCTCTAAGTTATCTGTAACACAGAGATAATAATAGTGCCATCTTCTTAGACCTGCTTTAAGGATTTAGCAGTGTATGTAGAGTCTAACCATGGTGCCTGGCACATAGTATGCTTGCAATAATGTTAGCTGTTGTTATTACTACCACTACTATAAATTCTAAAGAATGCTGGACGATGGGGCAGGGAATACTGTCTAAAGGACCTTTGCCTCAGGATCTCCGTTATTTTTAAAGCAAGGTTGTCCAAAACATTCTCCCAGCTCTGACTGACACAACACTCAACACAGACCTGGAACCAAACCCACAGTCCTGCCATCATGATAACTTTCCCCTTTCCAGCCCCCACCCCAAAACACATGCTCCCCCAGGAAATAAGTGTCTCAGAGCCTAGGAATCTGAAAGTCCATCTCATCTCCATGAAGTCTTTCTTCCTTTCCTGCCCCCAGCCTGCCACAGAAGGCCCTCCTGTCTTCATAGGGCTTTGTCCTCAAGGGATTTGTGAATCATTAATTGGAGGATTGTCCAGGGCTTAACGGTTTTGTTAACAGATCATGTGACAATAAATGAACCAGGCAAGTGGAAAACGCAGCACAGCGGTCAGACCACCCAGCGATGGTGCCATGCTTGGAGCAGGAGGTGGGCCCTGAGCCCCAGCCTGCATTTGTCCCTCTCGGGGCCCCACTGCTCAACAGAGCACAGGCGGAGCAATGTGCCCTGGGCCCCTTCTCAGTGAGCCAGGAGTGGTACACGGGCTTTCAGCCCCAAATCTCCACTGAGTATCTTCCAGTTCAGAAATCCCACTCTGGCCCTAACTGCCTGACGGGCAGGGCGAGAGGAGTCCAGACAGCGACTGGAATGGGGTGGTGGGGGAGGCTCTTCAAGTGGGAGCCAAGGGAGAAAACGTTTCCAGTCCTGGGATTTCAGAAAAGGATGGTGATCCACAGCAGGAAGCCAGCTGCCAGGGTCCCGGGCCCTGTCTTCTCTGTGACCCAAGCAGACAGCAAGCAGGAATGACCACTAGGCTCTGCATCACTGACTCTCAGAAGCCACTGACAGGTTCCAGCCACGTTACTTCCCTCGCTACTGCAACACTAGGTGTTTACTGAGCAACTAGCGGCAATCCCCGGTGGCTCAGTGGTAAAGAACCCTCCCGCCAGTGCAGGAGACTCATCCTTGGGTCAGAAAGATCCCCTGGAGAAGGAAACGGCAACCCTCTCCAGTATTCTGGGGAATGCCATGGACAGAGAAGTCTGGCGGGCTACAGTCCATGGGGTCGCAAGAGAGTCAGACAGGACTTAGCGACTGAACAACAAACAGGTATGTGTGTGTAGTATTAGGTACTGTGTGCCGAGTCCACACTTGGCTTCTCCCAGGCACAAGAGGCATGCCCCGTGCAGGTCTCAGCTCCTGCTGAGCCTGAGGTCCTATGATCGTGTCCACAAGGTTTCAAACACCATGTTGGGTGCTAGGAGGGATGGAGGTCTCCCTGGAAGATCCTGAATTCCACTTGGAGGGGGATAGAGGGGTGGTAATAAGAGCTAAGGGGCTGGAAAAGAGAGGTCAGTGTGGACTGAGCCTTTAAAGGCAGTTGAAATGACTCAGAGAAGGAAGCGGAAGGCAGGTAGTTCCACAGACACCAGCTCTTAGGAAGAAGGCCTGAGATAAGCACCAGGGACCCAGAATCATGACTTCAGTTCCACAGAGTTACACACACATACACATCTACCCAAATGGTCCTCAGTGCCCATCCTGATCAAGGACAGGTTCAACTAGTGGTTTATGCTGATTTACACCCATGAAATTCATTCTCTGAACCCTTGACACATAAGGTCCAGAAAGCCTGGGCTTTACTCGGGCTTCCCAGCAGTTCTCTTTACCTCTTCCCATCAGTGATGGCACAGTGAGGGTCCATGATCTTGGGCAAGTTCAATTCCTCAGTCCCCATGCCATTCTGGTCTTACAAGGTGAAGACCTCTTGGTCTTTGGGGGCTTTCCTCTGGGAAGGAAGCACTTCGGGGCCATTAGCCTCCAACTGGGAAATTGATGCACACTCAGGATCCAGGAAGTCTTGGTAAAGATCGTTCTCCTATCGTAACAGACGTTAATGGCAAGTTTCCTGTGGCCTGATCACTATTCAAACAACCAACATGTGCCATCTTTCTAGGAAAGGCATGTCCTGTCGGGCTGGCCCCTAGGGCTTTTTAGTTCAGTTTTCAAGGTTAGAGATGAGTTTCAAGAAGGGAAGAGCTGGGCAGGTCTGGCGTGCCTGCTGCCTCTTCCCCAAGGATAGGGAGGCAGCAGGACCCCAACCTGTGAGACTGTGGCACAAACCTGGCTCAACAAAAAATGACTCCGTTACAACTACATTCCATTCAGGAGCATGCTTACTATTCTAGAAATTGAAAATGTGAAAATAATACAGGCATAGTAGGTTAGGAACACAAAACATCATGTCAGTTGCTTGAAGCAATGGCCAAAAGGTTGCCATCTATTGAAACTGTTGTCATTGCCTGTTTTCTTAGCGTAACTCTCTTTAAAAACCTGTAACTTAGAGGGAAGCCCAAGCATTTTCAGTGCAGCACCAGAATGTTCGCCTTGTAGCTCTCCCTGCAGGGTTTTGGGTGACAAGTACAGCACCGTTGCCCGTCTTGTTTTGCCCACTGGCTTCTCACTGCCTCTTCCTCCCCTCTTCCCAGTGACCACTCGAAGCTCTCATGGCTCAGTGTCTCAGACCCAGGCCCCACACACATCCCAGGCAAACACCAATTCGTTTTTTTACCACTTTCTGCAGGACCAATGTCATGGGCCCTATGTTAGATTAGGCTGGCATTACAGAATACTACACACTGACTCAACAGAAGTTAATTTTCCCACAGTTCTGAAGGCTGAAAATCCAAAATCAGGGTGCCTACAGGTTTTCTAGCAAAACCTCTCTCCTTGGCTTGCAGGCAGCCGTCTTCTCAGTGTCCACACGTGGCCTTTCCTCTGTGCATGGGCTCCTGGAATCTCTTCTTATAAAGTCATATTGGATTAGAGCCCTATCCTATGCTCTCACTTAACCTTAAATCCCTCCTCAAAGGCCCTATCTCTAAATATAGTCACACTGAGGGTTAGGGTTTCAACACAACAATTTGGGAAAGAGGGGCCTTCCCACGTGGCGCTAGCGGTAAAGAACTTGCCTGCCAATGCAGGAAACGTAAGAGACTCGGGTTTAATTCCGGAGTCAGGAAGATCCCCTGGAGGAGAACATGGCAACCCACTCCAGTATTCTTACCTGGAGAATGCCATGGACAGAGGAGCCTGGCGGGCTACCGTCCACAGTGTTGCATAGAGTTGGATATGACTGAAGCAGCCTAGCAGCAGGACACGATTCAGTCTGTAACAGGCTATATATCAGCGGAGCTGGCAAATGGAAAGGGTAGCCCCTCACCACAGCAAAGTTACTTACACGACAGTTACAATGTAACCACATGTATTTTCAATGCTTAATACTTATGTGAACTTTTTCATCGATTTACTATTATCATTTTTACCAGTTTAACTTTAAGCCACTCACTCTATTCCTTCTCCGCTGAGCACTGTCTGTATTTTCCACTGTTAGAATCATCCATATTTGGGGTTTTTATTTCTGTAGAACGTTCATGCTGGGAGGGATCTCAGAGCTATCCAGCAGAAGCAAGAATCTGCCCTCCACCACTGGGAACTAAGACACGGCCTCTCACAGCTAGATGGTTTATGATGTTAAATGGTCAAGAGCTGTCTTCCTGTAACTTCCATGGTCTGCCCTCTGGGCCCATCAGAGCAAAGCTGGCTCCTGTTCTCCATGATAGCCCTTCAGATTTGTGATGGTGGCAGAATTTCCTTTTCTACAAATATCTCCAGTGACCTCAGCAGTTCATCCTACAGATCCTTTTGGTCCTTTACCATGCTGGAGTCCTCCCTGATCATGCTCCAGCTTGTCGAAGCGCCTCTTAAAGGGATACCAGGCAACGGTCACCTTCTTGGTCCTGAGCATCATGCTGCACACAGTCTAACTTTTCTATAAAAATCATGATTTATTTGTAGAAAACACACTCATACACACCCAGGCACACACACACACTCCAACTTCCAAGTTAAGAAAAAAGAAAAAACAACCTCACAAAAATCCTGCTGTCCTCTCCACCAAATCTTTAGGGCCTCTTCCCTCCTCTTTCTCATCAAGGTTGGGGTTATAGATCATTACTCTTTATAGAGTTCCTCTTTCCTATACCCTTTCCCCCGCCCCAGTCTTGGCCGTAGCAGAAAGCTGACCTTTCCACTGAGTTTTCAAAATTATTTCCTCTGGAGACTAGGGGTTAGATGTATCTCAGCCCAGTCTCTCCACACCTACCTCACAGCTGTGCTTTCCCCCAAGCGCTCATCACCTGCCCCTCCTTTAGTGGGAATTTACTCCCAAGCAACACTATCCCCCTCCTTTCCACCCTCTGCCCCTCCCCCAGGATGGTGAATGTCAGCGTAGGATACTATCTTAAAGGTCAGTTGGAGACCTGCCACTCCCTCAGTTACAGGTGGGGAAACAGGTTCAGAGGTGTCACCAAGATATGACAAGGAACTGCCTCTAGCAAATTCCCTGTGACCACCCCCAGTCACTAGGAACCTCTGCTGCTAGGAGTTCTCTCTAGAAGTTTCTCTCTCCCTGCAGACTGAACACCGCTTGGAGTCAGGCCCAGCGTCTGCCTGGATGCGCTGGGCTGTAACACCGTGCCTCTCCAGGAGCCACCTGGGGGGCACACACTGCCTGGCACACACAGCCCACAGGAGTGCTGTGCTGGCTGGCAGCTCTACCAGGCCCGAATGAGAGGAAGGGGAGGGACAAGTTGCCATATGCTTAAGGGGGGACCAAATCATGATGCCAGCATGTGGGCAAGGCCCATGGTGGCCCTTGGAATGTGGACTGATGGGGAGGAAGCATTGACCAACAAGCAGAGGGGCAAATTCCGTAATGTGGGCTACAGGGCCCTCATCCCATCACTCCCATGGCTGGGGCTTGTCCTAGAAGTGCCTGCTTAACGTTCCCCNTTTAACTTATATGCAGAGTATATCATGAGAAATGCTGGGCTGGATGAAGCACAAGCTGGAATCAAGATTGGAGGGAGAAATGTCAATAACTTCAGATACGAAGATGACACCATGCTTATGGCAGAAAGTGAAGAGGAAAGTGAAGAGCCTCTTGATGAAATTGAAATAGGAGAGGGAAAAATTTGGCTTAAAAGTCAACTTTCAAAAAATGAAAATCATGACATCCAATCCCATCACTTCATGACAAATAGATGGGGAAACAATGAAAACAGTGAGAGACTATTTTCTTGTGCTCTAAAATTACTGCAGATGGTGACTGCAGCCCTGAAATTAAAAGACGCTTCTCCTTGGAAGAAAAGCTGTGACCAACCAAGACAGCATATTAAAAAGCAGAGACATTCCTTTGTCAACAAAGGTCCGTGTAGTCAAAGGTATCGTTTTGCCAGTAGTCATGCATGGATGTTAGAGTTGGACAATAAGGAAAGCTGAGCACCGAAGAATTGATGCTTTTAAACTGTAGTGTTGGAGAAGACTCTTGAGAATCCCTTGGACAGCAAGGAGATTCAACCAGTCCATCCTAAAGGAAATCAGTCCTGAATATTCATTGGAAGNAAGGAAAGCTGAGCACCGAAGAATTGATGCTTTTAAACTGTAGTGTTGGAGAAGACTCTTGAGAATCCCTTGGACAGCAAGGAGATTCAACCAGTCCATCCTAAAGGAAATCAGTCCTGAATATTCATTGGAAGGACTGATGCTGAAGCTGAAGTCCAATACTTTGGCCACTTGATGTGAAAAACTGACTCATTGGGAAAAAAACCCTGATTCTGGGAAAGATTGATGGCAGGAGGAGAAGGGGATGACAGAGGACGAAATGGTTGGATAGCATCACCAGCTCAATGGACATGAGTTTGAACAAGCTCCAGGAGATGGTGAAGAACAGGGAAGCCTGGCATACTGCAGTCCATGGGGTTGCATAGAGTTGGACATGACTGAGCAACTGAACAACAAGAAGCATAATTTGGGCTTGAGTATGATGACTGGGAAGGGGTGAGAAGTGGAGAGCAAGTGAATATGGTTCTTGCAACTTAGAGTGAAAAGGGAGATTGATTAAACACTGATTATATTCCAGAAATTAGGGGAAATCTATTTACCTGAGAGAACTAAAATTGAATGCTATGAAACCCTGATGATTCTTGCTGCACGCTGCATTGATCTGAGTGCTGAATGTGTCTACCTTGACAGGTTCAGGCAACCTTTCCAAAAAATTCTTTGGAAAAAATCAATTATTTAATTGATCTATATATTTATGTTTGCTCCTATTCACTATTATTTACTATTCACCTAGGTTGCCAACTTTTAAACAATCTTGGTACAAGTGTTTGGTCTTAAACCTTAGCAGATAGATGTAACAGTTATGGAGCCCATTAACATGAAGCACTAAAGCGCAAAAAGAAAAGAAAGAGATTTATAAACGTGAAGTGCCCTCACCAGAGACAGTTAAAATAAGTCCAAAGCCAGAGGGACATATATGAAGTTACTGCAAGCAGATTTATCTACTTCAAAACATGTTTTGTGGGACTGAAACATACCATCTACTATGCTTAATTTAAAAGGTAAAATCTACAAATTGACTCTCATTTATTGGTTTAACAGTATCTCCCTATATTTAAGGAAACCTAATTGTTGCAGAAGAGAGAAATCTCTGTTTAAATATTTCTCTGTCATGTGCATTCTTGGTAATGGAAATTGCCCTAATAATTTTTCTTTAAAAATTGGAAATTGGGGAAAGCTTAAATTATTAGTATTTTCAAGTGACTTTAAAAGACTTCTAGCACAACTGTTTCACAGAAATACTCATTCGGAGCCCAAGTGCTGGTAACAACAGTAGTCTAGAGGGCAACTTTTTCTTGGCTGCAACTAGAGATATTATTAGCATNTGGCTGGGGCTTGTCCTAGAAGTGCCTGCTTAACGTTCCCCTAAGCAGAGCCCCATCCTCCAGGTCTCTACAAATATTGGGTGGTTTGGGGCTTTGCTTTTAACTTGGGGGCTTTCAAAACTGCCATTATACTGTGGTTATGTCAGTAAACTGAGGCCCATTTAAAGAGTGCAGCTCCCTCCTAGAAACATGAACATCTTTAGTGGCCAGCCATGTTGGTCCATTAGAGTCCAAAGAATCTTTAAAAGCCAAAATAGTGGCCCAGTTCACACACCCAGGATGTTTTCCTCTTGTTCAAACCCCAGGACCTGTTCCCAAGGACCTCACAGGCCCCTACATTTAGGAACCACCAAGTGGTGACTCTGAAGGCTCTCAGACCATCTGGCCAGTTGAACAGACAGCTTTCAGAAATTCTGATTGATGCAAAAATAAATCCTGTATTTTCAGTCTTTCTTCTATATGGAGACATTCATTACCTTCTTAGACCCACCAACAGTTATTTATGAGATGAGGTTTTTTTGGTGTGAGCAGGGACTCCAGAATTCCTAATTTCATGTCATTCACCCCAGAAGGCAGAGAAGTAGCCATGTGGCCTCCCTCTGGGTGTTTGCAGTAATGACACCAACCCAGGCTGCAAGGCTGGACCTGCCAGGTGCTCTCGGGCTGCGTGTCAGGGACCACCACTCCAGGGCGCTGGTGACCAGTGCTGATAGAGGTGCCCTTGTCTTCTGGAAGGGCACAGAGTGGGGAGCCAACATTTTATTATCTATTCGCTCTGTTTATGTAATTCTTGCAGTGGTCCTGTGAAATAGATCATAGGTGGAAAATCAAAGTCTGGGTATATAATCAAGACCCAAGAATAAGTGGTAGAACAAGAAGGAAGTCAACCAAAACTACCTGCCTCGGACGCCCACCCCATTCCAACACACCACACCTTGAAGCTTCGGGTTGCAACCTGTACTGTCACTAGGTATGNTTATGTAATTCTTGCAGTGGTCCTGTGAAATAGATCATAGGTGGAAAATCAAAGTCTGGGTATATAATCAAGACCCAAGAATAAGTGGTAGAACAAGAAGGAAGTCAACCAAAACTACCTGCCTCGGACGCCCACCCCATTCCAACACACCACACCTTGAAGCTTCGGGTTGCAACCTGTACTGTCACTAGGTATGTTTGGAGTAAGGATGGGCAAGTCCCACAGGCTGTCTTATATCTCTAAGAGTCATGCATCTGATATTTCTCAATATAGACTGATGATTCTTGAGTTCTTTCCTCATCTCCAAAAGTGTCATGTAATGGATGGGTGCCTGGATGGGTGGACTTAAGTCCCACAGTTAATCCTTGCGACACATGGGCACTTTAGGGAAGCCACAGTCAGGGCATTCGCTGACCACCACCGAAGCCACTGGAGCTTGGGAGTCAGACAGACTTTCCTGTCGCTACATCTCCCACACCTTATACAAAGTACTGCCAGTGCAATAAAGTTAATGGAGCCCGTCATCCTATGAAAGAACCAATTCTGGCCAAAGATGATACATCTTTGAAGTTAACGAGGTCTATTAATTGAGCTTATGCCCTTTTAAATGAGCAAAATTTTTGAAATCTACTAAATAGCAGCACATCCATCTAGACATAGTTTTACTGACACCTCATATCTCTGTCCCCGGTGGTTCAGACGATAAAGAATCTACCTGCATTGCAGGAGACCTGGGTTCAATCCCTGGGTCTGGAAGATCCCCTGGAGAAGGGAATGGCAACCCATTCTAGTATTCTTCCCTGGAGAATTCCATGGACAGAGGAGCATCTCAGGCAAGAGTCTACAGGGTCGCAGAGTTGGACACTACTGAGCAGCTAACACTTTTCATATCTCTGTCACCGATGGACAAGGAGCCACCAGCGTAGAGCTCTGGGAACTGGCTTTCAGCCAACATCTAGCACAGCCACCAGCTCCTTGGGAGCTCAGCAGATATGTCTGACCAGCCATTCTGGCCTGAATCAGCCCAGCGCAGCCACGGGGACCAGACAACCATATGGTAAATCGCTCAAAGAAAAAAGCGATCAAACTGAAGCATGCTCTCTTGAAGAGCACCCACCCCAACCCACAGCCTCTGAACCCTTTAGTCCTGGCCTCAGGATTAGAGGCGAGAGCTGCACAGGACTCAGCTAATCAGCCAGCCCTTCAAAAACAACCACCACACAGGGGGCTCTAGGGCTGGGTGGTCCTTAGGCTCAGGGAAGGGGAGCAGACACCATTCCCAGGAAGTTGGGACCTGGAACTGGCCGAGCATAAGGACGAGGTCCAGACCAAAGAGGGCCCATCATGCCGGGGCCCCCGGGCCCCTGAACACACACTGACGCTCTGCCCAATTTCAGTCTCCTCTCAGCTACCACCGCTCACAGTTGCTAAAGAGCACAAAGTGATACTTGTTGTGCCCACAGAACATCTGCTGAAGGCAAAACTTGTGTTTATAGTTCTTCACTTCAAAAGACTGGCCATGTTATAAAAAGAAAGGGACCATCTGTCCCGCTTCTGGACCCCAGCGCCTCTTGGAAAAGATTTCCATGCAAGAAGACAGTGAGAAGTCAACACTGACTTCAGGAAACTATTTTGAGGCTGGAAAAGAATGGTGCCTTCTCGCCAAGGGGAAGTCGAGGTGACAGATGAAAGCCGGCTTTGTGGAGGTCAGGAGATGGCGGAGGAGGCGGGCAGTGGCCCCGCTGGAACTGCCCAGATGTGCTGGCTATGCCAAGGGCCAGCTGGGAGGACAGAGGGGTGTGAGGAGTGGGCCAGGGGCCCTGGGGCCTCAGGAGAAGGCAAGAAAAAGTCAGCACCAGTTGGCAGTTACACGAAATCCAAAATCGTCTCTCTGCATCTATTCACCCCAGCTTGTCAAGCCTTTCTTATCCAAAATTCCCTTTAGGATAGCATCCCTTTCTGCATCTTGGGGACCACCTTAGGCTCAATGATTCCATTCCAGAGGTTGGTAACTGAGGCATTCTTCCAGAGTGCACAAGGGTCCAATCTGTCTGTGAGGCCTCCTGGGCAATTGTCTGCCTTACATTCTTGGGCACCAGTATGGAAAAGTCACAGTAGAGGCCAGGAAAGGCAGAGTGGGCACTGAGGCGAGCATGGGGTAGGACTTGAGACGAGGGGTCCCCAGCCTCCCAGTCACACTCTCTCAGGCTGGGGCCCCTCCAACCACAGCTCCCCAACAAGGCTTTTCTCTTCCTATCTCATTGGCTCAAGTCTCAGCTCATTGGCTCTGAAACAGCTCCTTCTCCATCCCTCCTCCCCACCCCAGGAAAAAGTTGGGTTTCTACCAGATTCCAATCTGATTCCAGAAAGCCTTGGTCTGTGCACCTCCAGCTTGAGGCTTCTTTTGTTTCAGATCAAAACCTGCTTTCCTTCTGAGGGTCTGTCCCTGGGGTGGGCATGGGGAGAGAGGAGCTGGAGGTCAGGAGTTGGGTCCTCTGAGGACACTCCTTGTTCTCTTCCTGCTTGTCTCTGAAGGAGCATCCCCACCGGCTCATCGGGATAAATGAATTGAGAGCTTCGCCTCCGAGATGGAGAAGATTCACAAGTTCTCATCCACGGTCTCAAACTTACTGAATTTCCCCCCACTACCCCTACTTGGGCACACGCATTTAGATTCCAAGGATGAAGGCAGTTCCTGGAATAGCATATTCAAGGCTCCCAGAATCCTGAAAGGTCACCCTCCTTTTATTCTTGCCTCCTTTTACGTCTTTTCTCTTCTTATTGATTTCTTCGGGCACATAAGAAAACACAGTAGGCAGAGCCTGCTACTTCCATTGAAATAAAGTATTCTGCAGTCAGACCACACACCATAAAGAAATAATTGCAGTCTGTATATATTGCTAATGGACATCTCTCAGCAATTCTCTGTCTCATAAGCTTTAAACACAGACATTAGTATAAATATGCAGAAATCCCCACTCAGGCAAATTACTCTGCATTTCTGAACAGAGGGAAGATTAACCATGTGCTGATATCTTTGAAGGAGCTCAGCACAGCCGGGAAAATTCTCTGGCCCTCTCTGGGAGGGAGTTTGGAACTCTGAGAAGCCTTGAGGACAGAGCTGCAGGCCGGGCTGGCCTCTCCTTTCCCTGTGCCCCCCACCCCCAAGCCCGGGGCTCCCCTGGAGCACTGAGGAGGGGGTGGGCCCCAGCCAGAGCAGCCTCTCCTGAGCTGGTTGGTCCCCTGCTTCTGGAGTCAGAGGCTGAAGATGCATTTTTCCCCCTTGGCCTCTCAGCTCTTGACAGAAGCCCTCAGGGATCATCAGGCCTTGAGGTAAAAGGTCCATGAGGAGCCCTGAGGAGGTTTATAAAAGCAGCATCAACCCTGGAACAGGGCCTACAGTCCCCCTTTCTCTGGCCCTTCCCACTTGGCTCCTTCAACTGACTCTCCCTGAGGGTCCCACACTGCCCCCACAAAGGCCAGCACAGGAGCAAGGGTCTCTGTCTTCCAGGGCTCCACAGCCTGTGCCACCAGAGCTGAACCCCAGCTCAGCCTTAAGTGTCTGTGAGGGAAGCCTGCTCCTCTTTCAGAAATCACCCCTCACCCCTGCTCATGACGGTGGGGAGGACGCCCCCATCAGCACAAGATGCTATATCTGGGAGTGAGGGGGTCAGCTGATGGCTGATTAGAGGAGGCAACAGAGGTCAGGGAGGGCCGCACCCCCCCTCCACACACACCGTGTTCTCAGCACAAGCCATGGATCCTCTCTACAGACGGAGGCTAGGAGCTCGGTTTTCTGGGCTGGGAGCAGGGGAGGTGGGCCAGGCGGGAGGGCCACCTAGGGGGCTGTGGGAGGTGAATTACGAGCTAGTCAGGGATCACCGCAAAGCCAGGGGAGCCCAGGGCGCAGGGGTCTTCCCAGTTATTTATTTTGCATTCACCTGCCTTTGCCACAGCAGAACTGAATGCGTCAGGGGAGGAACATTTACGGTTCTGAGGCAGAGGAGGGGGTGTTGAGCCTCTCAAAGCCAGAGCCGCAGCCCTGCAGCCTCACCTGTGGCAGGAACGTCTGGACAAGACGGTCAGGCAGAGGGCCTGGGAACAAGGCTGTCCGCAGCCCCAGGCTTCCCATGGACCTGGGGTTCCTATAGCACCCGGTCTTCAAGGCACCAGGGTCTGAGGCACCAGCCTCAGCAAGAAGCAGGGGAGCTCAGGACCAACAGATCCTCTCCTTAGCTGACCCCCATGCATGGCATACTTCACTCACCCGGCTCACCAGCGAACATCTTGATGGTCTATTTTCAAGCCTGTCTCCCCCACTCGATTGTGAATGACTTTAGAACACCCCCGCCAGCGGCCGATTTAGCAACTTTATGTGAAATTTTTAAAGATACCCTTTTCTCAAGACCCTTGCCTGCCACCTACCAGAAAACTGTCACAATAACTTAAAAAAAAAAAAAATTCTATGATAATGCCAGATGCATGGCGCCCCCTGGAGGTGTGCCAAGAGCATTTGTGAGAGGCCTGTTAGGAACTTGCAGAGGGTGTTACCTCCCCTCACCTTTAGATGGCGCTCTTCTGAGCACATTACTCTTTGTTGACACCTTTAATTCTCACAACTACGGTGTGGTTTGCAGTTATGACTTCCATTTTACAGACCAGGAAACCCGGGTTCAGAAACATGAAGTAACTTCCTCGTGTTTACCCGACTGCTCAGGGACACAGTTGGGATGAAAACCCAGACAGTCTGGCCCCAGAGCCTTGCCCTTCACCCCATATGCGCNCCATTTTACAGACCAGGAAACCCGGGTTCAGAAACATGAAGTAACTTCCTCGTGTTTACCCGACTGCTCAGGGACACAGTTGGGATGAAAACCCAGACAGTCTGGCCCCAGAGCCTTGCCCTTCACCCCATATGCGCTGTTACATCCTTGGCACCAAGTTCTGGGTCAGGCCACAAGGATGCCCAGCAAGTGTGTGTTTTCTGGAACAACACGGAAGAGGCCTGGCTTCCAGCCAGTTCAGCCTCCCCCCGTTTCCCGCACACAACCCTGAGTCTCTGCCTGACTCTAAAGTTTCAGAGGTTCTGGGACACTGAGTCCCTACAGAGGCTGAGACAGGTTACCATGCAGCCAGACTGAAGGAGATGTCCAGACATGCGTCCAAGCTAGGGAGGACCGGGCAGCCCCAAACCTCCAGGAAGACCTTGGGCCTGTGAGCTCTTCTTCACCAGGGCCTTTCAGCCTCAGCCCACCTGACCCTCCACATCCCCTCCCTCATCCAGGCCCTCCTGCCCACCTAGTCACCCCCATGTGGTCTTTCTACTTTCCACCCTCTGCTCTGCCTTCCATCCCTCGGGGCTCCCTGGGTGGCCATGCAGCCTCCCCATCTCCTCCTGCCCCTCCAGGCTTGCCCCTTCTCTCCCACTCTACAATCCGCACATAGAGCATCACTAAAGTGCTCCTCTGACCAGGTCCTGCCCTAGTCAAAATCCTTCAGTGGGCCTCATTTCTCACTAAGCACCCTGACCTGTCTCTGGAGGCTGCTGCCCCTCCAGACACCCTAACTAGGTATGACTCTGGTCAGTGCCAGATCCTGCCACCTCCTCCCTCAAATGATACTCACCCCTGTCTCTTCTGATTAATGTAGGTGCCTCCACCTGAGTTGAGGCAACTGGTGCTCCTTGGGGAGAGTCAGGGGTGGCCTCATCAGGGTTTCCTAGCCAGCATCTTCAGACACCCCCAACACCCCACCCCGTGGCTGCCAACCAGAAACCAGAGAGCCCTCCTGGGGAACTATAGAGACAGTGTGTCTGTGCCTACTTGAGAGTTCCCAAAGGGTAGAGAATTCCAGGAAAGAGGAGCACCCACCCCAACAAGAGCTGATTCTTGCAGCCAAAAATGGGGGAGAGGGACTCAGGTTACTGTCCCCCAGCCCCAACCCTTGAGGTTGCAGCCCCCGGGAATCCAGATCCCTTCCTGTGGGGCAGGGAATATTAGGGCAGAATGAGAGCTGGAGGTTGATCAAGAACATCCAGCCAGGTTCTGCCCTGGCCAGCCAGTAGGAAGACGAGAAGCCCAAGCTCTGAATGTTGTATACATCCAGAAGAAGGCCCCACCTGTCCAGACACCTGTGCATGCACACATGTGCGCATGGCCTGCACTGCACTCATCACAGGGCCAGTCCTCCACCTTGCCAGGCTCTAGTTGGGACTAGGCTTGGAACCCACCTGGCATCGGAGCAGGGGGAAAGGAGAACATGGATGTATAATCCCTATTCCAGGACTAGGTGACTTATCTCGAGGATATGGTCTTATCCACCTGGGACTAGAGACTCCTCCTGCCCCCACAACTACACACTGATTTGGGGCCTGAAAAGGATCTCAAAAAAAAAAAAAAAAAAGAAGAAGAACAACAACAACAACAACCTCCCCAGCCGACTAGGAAGAAGGGCAGAGAGATGATGAATCAGTGCAGCTTGAGGCTCTGAAAAGCCATTTGCTAGGAGCTCTGGGACCAACTGCAGCCAAACGCATGAGTGAGGATGTTTCTCTGCATGACTGTGCTGCCCAGTCCTCACGAGTCCACTGAACCACACCTGCCCTTGAGAAGAGGGGACAGAGAGGCCAGCAAACATCCTCCAGGATCTGTGTTCCACAGGGGCAGGGCTTTGGGTCTGTTTCATTCACTGCTGCACCCCAGTGCCTGGAACATTGAAGGTGCTCAGTAAATACTTGCTGAATGTATGAGTGAATGGAATAAGTGGATGAACAAATGAGCGCAGCTGAAAGTGGTCAATTCTGCCCACGGTGCTGAAGCACAAACCTTACCCCAGTGCTGTGGACACAAGGTGAGAATCCGGCAGCAATGAGACTAGACACGGGGTACGAATCCAGGGCTTGTGCAAGGGCTCAAGATGGCTCCAGAGTTAGCACATCTTTAAGACAGAAGTCATTAGCTGTGCTCTTTCAGTCATCTTCTGTTCTATATAACTTAATTCAAATATTCTGTATTTTGTCACATTTTCTCTTGTCCAGACACTTTTGCAGGGTTTAACCTTATTATTTATTGTTGCCCACTGACCATAGGTAACTCACGCTCTGATGGATCCTTGCCATGGGCAGGACCACGTCACACTCCTGGGCAATGAGCAGAGAGCCTCTTTCTCCTAAGGGGTAGTCGTGATCTTAGGGGCTTTGACCATATAAGACCTTGGCCATTACTAGGGTCACCTGAGGGTAGTAAAGCTTCTGGTCTATGGCCATTGAGTTCACCAGAACCACCTGCAGTCCCAGCCCTTCCCCCAGGGTCCAGTCTGCCTTCCTTCCCATCCTGGAGGCCTGAGGTCCCCTCACCACCTCAAGTCCAGAGCCCAGGCCCCCAACTGACTCCAGATCCAAGGCCTAGTCTTAGCCTTGGCTTCTTCCATCCCGCCCCAGGGGACACTTCCCAAGGACCTCACCCATCAGGCCCCACCACTCAGCCCTCCAGCTTGCCTCCCCAGTCAGCCCTACCCAGCCCCACCACCCACATCCTCCTTTCTCTATCTACATTGTGACCATTTATGGTGTTTCTTGGACCCTAAGTCACTTCAGTCGTGTCCAACTCTGTGTGACCCCATAGACGGCAGCCCATGAGACTCCCCCATTCCTGGGATTCTCCAGGCAAGAACACTGGAGTGGGCTGCCATTTCCTTCTCCAATGCATGAAAGTGAAAAGTGAAAGTGAAGTCGCTCAGTCGCATCCACCTCTTTGCAACCCCATGGACTGCAGCCCACCAGGCGCCTCCATCCATGGGACTTCCCAGGCAAGAGTACTGGAGTGGGTTGCCATTGCCTTCTCCTTCTTGGAACCTGAGCCTCACCAAATGACCCCTAAATCTCTCTAGGCCCCTGGGCCAACCCTACCCCACCCTGAAGAAAGCAGTGAGGGCAGGTAGGAAGCAGTGAACTATAGCAACTGAAAATTATAAAAGCAAGGCTTCGAATTAAACAGAGCTTGATTCAAATCTTGCTCTGACACTCTGTGGCTGGGGATTCTCTCTGAGCCTCATTTTCCTCATATGTGAAATGGGGACCTTCAATCATAAAGTTGGCAGGAAAATAAAAAAGAGATCATGTAAGAGCAAAAAAGGCAAAATGGCTGTCTGGGGAGGCCTTACAAATAGCTGTGAAAAGAAGAGAGGCGAAAAGCAAAGGAGAAAAGGAAAGATATAAGCATCTGAATGCAGAGTTCCAAAGAATAGCAAGAAGAGATAAGAAAGCCTTCTTCAGCAATCAGTGCAAAGAAATAGAGGAAAACAACAGAATGGGAAAGACTAGTAATCTCTTCAAGAAAATTAGAGATACCAAGGGAACATTTCATGAAAAGATGGGCTCGATAAAGGACAGAAATGGTATGGACCTAACAGAAGCAAAAGATATTAAGAAGAGGTGGCAAGAATACACGGAAGAACTGTACAAAAAAGATCTTCATGACCCAGATAATCANGACATGCAAGCAACCTAGGTGTCCATTGGCAGATGAATGGATAAGAAATCTGTGGTACATATACACAATGGAGTATTACTCAGCCATTGAAAAGAGTACATTTGAATCAGTTCTAATGAGGTGAATGAAACTAGAACCTATTATACAGAGTGAAGTAAGTCAGAAAGAAAAACACCAATATAGTATACTAACGCATATATATGGAATTTAGAAAGATGGTAACAATAACCCTATATGCGAGACAGCAAAAGAGACACAGATGTATAGAACAGTCTTTTGGACTCTGTGGGAGAAGGCAAGGGTGGGATGATTTGAGAGAATAGCACTGAAACATGTATATTACCATATGTGAAACAGATCACCAGTCCAGGTTCAGTGCATGAGACAGGGTACTCAGGGCTGGTGCACTGGGATGACCCTGAGGGATGGAACGGGGAGGGAGGTGGGAGGGAGATTCAGGATGGGAACACATGTACACCCATGGCTGATTCATGTCAATGCATGACAAAAACCACTACAATATTGTAAAGTAATTAGCCTGTAATTAAAATACATAAATTAAAAAAAAAAAACACCTGACAAAAAATAAAATAAAGTCAGCAGCTCCGGTGAGACAATGACAATGGTGCAAAACGTCCCAAGTCGGGGAAATCCACCCAGAAGGTCAAGGAGCATGGCTCGCATGCATGCTGAGACAGACCTGTCCTTCCTGCAACAGAGTCTTGGCCATCAGAAGCGGTCCTGTGGGTTCCAGAGGCTACTCCAGGCCCTGGGAAGTCAGGGAATGAAAGGCGGCATCTCTACCCAACCAGAGCTCACAATCTAACCAGAGACAGACTTCAGCGGGCGAAGATCACTAGGGAAGAGGGAGGGACTAGCAAGGGAGAAGCCTGAGCTAGCAAGAAGGAAGTGGGGTCAAAGCAGGTGTCAGGAGGCTGGAGACCCTTCTGGGGACCCTATGGGCTGGGGTGCACCCAGGGCCCCGCCAGCCAGTGTGAGGGACAGGTGTGCAGGACACATGGCTGGTAGACAGGGCTCCAAGAGTGGGCCCACCTAGGCAGGACCCGGAGCTCTCTCCTCCCCCGTGGCCATGGTGTCCCCAGAGTGTGGTACCTGGGCTAGCTCGGGCACCCTAAGGCAGACCTGACCCTCTGGCCCTGCAGCTGGCACCTGCTCACCTGGAGGGCACTGCCCCACTTTCTTCTTTTAGGTTTATTTCCTAATTTCCCTAGAATGATGGTGGCAATTAAAGACCATATGCAATAGGAGAAACTGAACTATGGCTTAGGCTTTCACCTCCCCTGAGATGACAGGCTTGAGGTTGACAGGTTGACCCTGGCCAGGCCCTCGGGACAGGTGAGCACAGATGGAGACCCAGGGGCAGACGGCCACAGAGGGACACCCCTGCAACAAAATTGTACAGGCCACACTTGGGGCAGAGAGGGGTCCCCAGCCCCCTACACACACACACACACACACACACACACACACACGTGCGTGCGCACTCACTCCTCCCCTGGCTCCTCACCCCAAGTCCTCCATGCCTGTGAATTCTCTTCTCCTGTGGTGTGGTTCACAGAGCTCTGAGCTGTCATTAGCCCCTGGCATCTGGGGTTTCCGTTTCATTTCCTTCTTTACCTGGGTAACTGAACTGATTGTGCTCCCAGCTCCGGTTCACTAATTCTCACAAATCCTTTTAAACTATTGATTTCTTTGCTGGGACCGTGGCTCTCAGAATTCTTGGGAAATACTGGCTTTTGCTAAAGCATGTGAGGGAGGGCTGTCTGTCCCTTTCTCCTGACTGGTGCCCCATCCTCCCCAGTACCTCCTCCCACCCCTTCTCTGTGCCATCCTGTCCCTTCCTTGGGCAGGTGACTGACTATCCCAAAGCCCAAGCCAGCTGGACCTTCCTGAAGAATCACCTCCAGGAAGCTTACAGTCAAGTGAGGTTCTCTGGGATGTCCCCACACATGATAATGTAGGCCTTGGGACTGTTGTCTGGTTACTGGCCTCTACATTCTTTATTTGAGATCTCATTTCCTCACTCAGGTCCACTCTTCTGTCTGCAAATCATGCCCTCCCCTAGGGTCTGCAGTTTTGGGTGCAGAAGCTCTGGGGCCCCCTCACTCTCCTCTCCACACCCCCTCAGCCCCTTTGCTCACCCACACTAATAGCTGTCTCACCCAGGCTTCCCTGGAGCCTGGTGGAAGGCATGTCAGCAGGGTCTCTGGGTAAAAGAGGATGGGGCTGTCATGGTGGCCAGTTCAGGTGAAGAGGCAAGGCCCCCCTGAGAGTCCAGGGCAGTGAAGGAGGGAAGCAGGGCTCCCTGTAGGCCCTCCTGCCCTGGGCTGCCCAGTGGGTCGGCAGCACTCCTCACTTTTGCCCCAGATGAGGAAATCTGGTGTGCATGGTAGCGTAGTTTTCAGACCTGGCACCTGCAGTTGCATCTTCTTTGCTGGAGGCTGAGCTGTATTGGAGGGTGTGGTGGCCGCTGCCATCAGCTCCCCGGGTGCCTTAGTTGAGCTCTGAGTTCATATCTGGGGGCATGTTCAGTATTGACATCTTTTTATTCAGTTTCTCTGGCATGGCCCCACTCTAGGTTCTCAGGGGTATTCAGAAAGCTGACATCTTGCCCATAAAATAATGAATGGTAAGTCAGAAAGCCGTAAAATGGTAACAGAGCCCAGAAGAGAGCACAGGCTGGTGGCTTTTCCTCAGAAGAGGGTCTCTGTCCTTGGCGCCCCAGAGCAAGGCCTGGGGACCCACTGTTTGAGGGGTTGGTCCAACAATGCAGAAGGAACGGGAGCAGCAGCCAGCACCTGAATGTCACGTCCCAGGCCTCGCCCGGAGGTAGGTGACCCTAGAGCACCGAAGGCAGGGACTGTACTCAGAAATCCTCTGCTGGGCCCCAGCCCTCCATGGCCTCTCCAAGGCCTGTGATTCTGCTTCCCCTGCAGACCTCAGGGCCTCCCACCATCCTCCAGGCTCTAGGCCGGGCCTCACCCTCCACTCACCTGCCCACAACAGCACTCCTCGGGTCAGGGTCTCCAGTCATTTGTCCCCTTCCATCTCAACCCTCTGTGCCCCAGGTGACTGGGGTCACTTTTTGAAATTTCCCTCCCAGGCCCACAGTCTACAGGTTCTAAGCACAGTTTATCAAGCCTGTCATGAGAACTGTGGCTGCGCTGCGCTCCAGCCTCCATCCTGCCTGTCCCCAACCCCTGCTCCAGCCCTACTCGACTGCCAGCTGCCCCTGCCGTGTGCTAATACAGGGCTCCAGGCCTCTGCACAGACAGACCCCCTCGCCCCTGGTACCCCATACTCCCCACACACCCCGGAGAGCTCAGCGGAAGGAGCGTTCACCACACAGTGTAACATAGGTGCATTCATGTCTGTCCCACGTGGGTCCTGGGACGCCAGCCACAGAATGCAGCTCTGATGGAGTTCAGCAGAGCAGGCATTCATTCAAGGCTTAGCAGTCATCCCTCCACTCTGCTTGGAATTCTGCGCTGGCACCATCTCGCCTACTCCCGGTGCTCAAGTGCCACTGACCCACCAGCCCAAACAGTCACCACCACCACTATAGTCATGGCTGGCAGGCCCTACACGCCTCTCTGGAACTGCCAAGTCCAGGGCACGAGCCTCAGACCGGCCGAGCCCAGGACTCATAGCGACATGCCGGCTGCCAGGCAACCACCTCCACTCCACTCCCACGGGGACAAGGTCCAGTTCTCCACCCAGGGTGGTGCTCTCCCCAGTAGAAAGGGGGCTCCGATGCCAAGCAACCAAACTGACATATGTCCACCGCGACGTCTCCCTCCCCCATCAGACTGTGAGCTCGTTGGCGATGGAAACTGGTTTCATCTTCATAGTCCAGGGCCTGGCACTAGTAGGTCCTCTGTAAATGTGTGTTAGACTGTGAGCTAGTAGGTTAAGAGTAATACCCCTCCTCATGTGCCTTTGGTTCTCCACAATGACATAGCCAGCCATCACCCGCCATACCCTGCTTTGTCTGGTCGTCCCGGGGCCACCCAGCTCTCCCTCCTCAGTCAGCCTCCAGCACCACGGCTGAGTGTGTATGGAGCTCTTCAGCTCCTCACCATGGGTGCCTTGTGTCCCCACTGAGTTGCACTCTCCCCCAAGACAGAGATAGTCTGGCTCAGCTACTGCCTCACCCGCTCAGCTACTGCAGCTCCCACCCCCGACCCTGGCTCTCAGCCTAGTGCCCCGCACCTTGAAGGTGCCTGACCAATGTGCTTTGGCCAGTTGACTATGTGCCTGGGGAAATTCGGGGGAAGGGCATCAGAAAGTGTTGGAAGAGCAGAGTGGTTGTCAGGAAGAAGGGAAAGGCTGCTGGTGGGCAAAAGGCCAGGGGCGGGCGGGCACAGTGTGAAGTAGGTGGGCCCCAAAGGTGAGGGGCGAGACCCCTCATGGTTGAGTCTGAGCAGCCTTTTTAAGTGCAAGAGAGAAGGCTGATGCTCTCATTCCCTCTCGTAAAACCCACCTATGGCATCCAGACTTCTCTGGGATAAAGACCTGGGGAGGCTTTGTTTCTTTCACAGCCTGGTACAGGCCTGCCTGCTTCTCACACTGCATACTCAAGCATACACATTCACACACACACATATGCTGGTACACATACAGACATGCTCATACACACATCATATGCTCACACACACCATACGTTCACGCCCACATACTTAACACACTTAAACACACACATACATATCCCTGTGGTTCACACCTTGCCCCTGCAGCCCACTTGGTCAGTTCCTTCACCATCACCAGCCCCATGGAAGCCTCTCTGCTCTCCACGGAGCAGAGTCAGCCCACTCCCGTGTGTCCCCTGCCCAGTGCTTGCCCCTCTAAACCTTCTCACCCAGCATCACAGTTATTTAATGTGTCCCCTGTTACAGTGAGCTCCCCAGATCTGCAAACAGATGCATTCGCATATGTCCTGGGTACCCCACCAGGTGACCAGCTCACGGGAGACAAACACCTGTTTAATGGATAAATAAGTAAGCCAAACAGACACAAGGTATCTGAAGTTCCCAGAGTCTGCCTCCAAAAGGGACATCCATGTCTCAGCCTCATTCAACTGTGGACCCAGTCTCCTGCTCCAGGGTGCCCCTAACCTCTCTAAAGCCCTGCCCATTACTACCTGCACCCAGGGGCACTTGGAGCTCTCCAAGGTGCTGAACTTGGTTCGTTCATTTGGTCCCTATCTGTCCTGGCCTCTTGACTCTAGTTTCTGTAGCCGAGACCCACCCCCACCTTCCAGGAATCTACTCTCTGATGGAAAAGAAACTGTCTCTAAACACACTATAGGCAGAACCCAGTTCACAGGGACACCGAGCACTGTGAGAGTATAGAGAGGGGCCATCCCCAGCCCCGGACATCTGTTTCAACTGTGTCCCTGCTGCAGACCCAATCTTGTCCTCCCCTAGTCCCAAGGACCAAGGCTCCTCCCAGTGCCCACCTCCCTAAGGGAATTCTAACCAAGTTCTAGCTCCTTGAGGGGGCCACCTTCTCTCCGAAACCCCTGACCCCTGGCTGCTCTCAGATCATCTGCCTGGGCTCCCACCAGGCCCTTGGGAACCCCACTTTCAGCATCCTGACTTGACTCCCATAGATCTTAATTCACTGCACATCGGCCATCCCTACTCCAGCTCCCAGCCGAGCTCTCTGCACTCTGCTCTTGACCTCATTTCTCACCCAACTCTCCTAAGCCCTGGCCTCCATCCAAGGTCTTTCTGACTCCTCCCTCCTTCCATGACCTTTTCATCCTCTCCTGCTCAGAGTATTCCCATCGGCCCCTTGGCTTCCTTGAAGCAGAGGAAGGAGCCAGGTAGAACCTTCTTTAGCAGGGTAAGAAGGACTAACAGCTGCCAGTGTCGACCTAACCAGGCACTTTCCTCCAAATGCAGCCTCGGGGTTTGCCCAGTGGCCTTCCCTGCTCAGCCAAAGCTTCTGCCCTCACTTCTGCAGCCTTCTGGCAAGTCTCCTCAAGCCGGTGCTGGGATTCTAACACTCTGCTCCCCACCCCGCCTTCCTTCATCCCTCCCCAAACAAAATGTCGTTCCCTTTGACTCTTACCCCCAGGTCACAGGCCAGAGCAGTTAGTGAAGTTATTGGCCTACATGTGGGCAGATCTTACCATCCAGGCAGCTAGGACCCTGGAATGTTGAGAGGGAACTCCTCTCTCTGGCCACTGTGTGTGAAACCCCCTGTTCTGAAGAGTTGCCTGAGGGTTCCAGGCTGTACCTGTGCTCAACAGAGCTGGTAGGCTAGTCCAGTGTTTCCAAGGAGGGCCGTTAAGGCTCTTCAAAGCCATAGGAGCTGGACAGAAAAAATAAACCCTTCCCTGAGGAGGACCTAGTGAGTGCAGTCAAGCTTGTGCAGCCAGAGATGCCCTACAAAGTGTGGGGTCATCACCATTATTATTAACACTCGTGTCTCCTACTAAAATTAGAAGGGGCTTGGTTTTCACATTCTTTCCCTCTGATTCCACAGAAGTGTGACATTTCAAATGGTTCTTTTGGATCATGTTTTGGGGAAGCTATTCTTACCACCCAGAACATGTCTGCATCTGGTCTATAACACGCCCTGAATTCCAATCAGAAAGGAACTTTTCATGCAAAACATGATGTCAAATGTTCAGGGGGTATAGGGGCTGCAGAGAAACAAGCCCTCTGAGAGATCACACCCTAGAAAGGAGACAGACAGGTAGACATTCCTCTGGAATTAGGCAGCCAGGAATCTCTACTGCAATTGAGTCACCAACAAAGTCTCATGGAACCACTGGAGAGGTCTGTGATCAGGGAACTGGGTTAGAATTCTTAAGGAATGGAATTTAAGCTGTGGCTTAAGGGATGGATGAGACCTTAAGAAAACAAGTGTTGGGGGATACTTGGCCAAAGGGGCAGAAAGAAACAACCAAAGTGAAGGAACAGGACATATGGGCATGAATTCAGAGAGAGAGCTGAGAGGTATGGGGACATAAATAAAAGAGAGTGATGCTATAAACAAAGATTAAGAACAGGTCCTAGAAGCCTCTAGGAGTCACTGGGAGGAGTTTAGCAATGAGGGATCAAGCATTCCTTGCCTAGCCGGGTCTCTAGATGAGGAAAGAGCCCTTCCTCAAGGTCACAGGGCAGTGATGATTCTGTGGCTTGATCTAAGTCTCCCAGTCATGCTTACCCCACAGCCAGGCCGGCAGCTGCCTCTGGTCAGTCCTCGAATCTAAGAGACAGAGAAAGAGAAGGGGATGTCCCTGTCAGCTTTAGGAGGGCTTCCGGAAGTTTTAAGGAGAAAAGTTTTGATGATTTTTATATCTTCTTGGAGGCCATGAGGATGTTCCAACTGGAAAGTAACCTTCATTCTGCCCAGCAAAGGCTTAACCAACACCCAGTGGCTCACCGCCCTGGGGCAGCGGCTGTAGGGACAGAAAGGACCTTGGGGGCCAAATGTCACCGCTTGAGAAGTAGGTCTGCCACCCAGGGTTGGAAGCCTTGGAAAAGGCAGGCTGCCGGGAGGTGGTGACTGCTCTTAGAGCTTTTGTTCCCTTTCAGGTAAATGGCAGGAATTTCCATTTGGACAACCAGACAACCTGACTAAAACACTGAGTCCGGCAGGAAGCCTTCTCTAGAGGACCTTGTTTCCTGGGAAAGGTTGCCCTCAGGATGGTGGGGCTAAGATGGCGTGCCTTCCCAGGAGAAGGCCTATCCCGACTCAGGCTGGGCGTGCAGCCCACAGGTTTTGTTCCATCTCACCAGGAAGCTGGAGCCCAGCTGGCTCTCAAGACTGATTCTGAGCCCAGTTCTTCTTCGTAAAAGGAGAAGGCGGAGATGTGTATGTGTGATGGTGGGGGAGGAAGGAAGTGAAAGAGCAGTGTCCCACTTGGCAGCCCAGCCACTCCCTGACTGCCTGTGAAAGAAGCAGCAGGAGGCTGTGTTTGTGTAAAGTCACCATTTGTCCCCAACAGTGTCAACATTCGTTGGGCTCCTGCTCCTGAATAAATTATCCGCTGGGTGTGCGTGACACAGCCTTTGCTGGGCTTTCTCAGTATATTTCACAACTGCTCTGAGCTTATAATTGTTTCAGATCCTTTATCAAATATGTGTCATAAAGACCAATGGAATCGGGTGCATTTATCACCTAGCTGGGTTCTTACTTGAGCTCTAAAAAAAATTATTTGGCTGTACAACCTTTCTCGGGGCTCTGAGTTAATGGACTTTTCTGCTGCAAAGCCACTAAAATTCGTTGACTTTTGATATTTGACATCTCTTCCTCCTTATTACCACCTTCCAGTCAGCCCTTCCAGTCCAGCTGGAAGGAGCCCATTCGTCTCTGACAAATAACTTGTGTCGTTTGGTGAAAAATATGCAGAAGTTTGGCTGCAACTTCATCTCCAGTCTTGGTTCTGTTTGTGGCTTCACTCTCCTCTAAGCAAAGCAACCAGGGAATTCCCTGGTGATCCAGTGGCTAGGACTCCAAGCTCTCACTGCTGACGGCCTGAGTTCAATCCTTGGTCAGGGAACTAAGATCCCACAAGTCGTGCAGTGCGACATATAAATTAAAGAAATAAATAAAGCTCCCTCCATTACAAAACATACACACAAACAAGCAAAGCCTCCAGCCCCAGGCAGACCCTTCCCAGGGTCTGCAGTCTCTTTTCTTTCTGATGCCACTGGCTGCTGGATTCATAGAACTGGGTTAACCTAATCAAGTTAAATGAAGTTTGAGACAAGGAATTTAGAGATGTCTGTGACTAGGTATCTTAAATTAATTATTTTTTTAAGTTTAAAAATAAATAAATGCTTGGTTTCAAAAAAAAAAAAGAAGAAGAATTAGCCTCACAGTAGTACTTTTCACAGCAGCTCAAAGAAAGAAGTGACCCAGGGGTCCATTGACAGATGAATGGATAAGCAAAAGGTGGTCAGTACATACAATGATTCAATACCTGGTTGGGGAACTAAGATCCCACAAGCCAAGAGGCACAGTCAAAAAGAAAAAAAAATTAAAAAGGAAGAAAAGAAGCCTATTTGTTCTTCCCATAGAGAGGAAGGACATTGTCACACATGCCACAACATGGATGAGCTCTGAGGACACTGTGCTAAGTGAAATAAGTCAGTCACAAAAAGACAGATACTGCACGGTTCCATTTATATGAGATACCTACAATAGTCAAGTTTATAGAGACAGAAGGATGTGGAAAGAGGAGAACAGGAAGTTGTTTAAGGGGTGCAGAATTTCAGTTTAGCAAGATAAAACTTGCACAGCAGTAACATGTATAATATATAACAGTTAAATGTATAATGTAGCGTAATAAAATGTATTTAACATGGCTGAACTTAAAAATGGTTAAGATGGTAATATTACAACAACGGTGGAAAGAATGAACTTCAAGCTGAACCAGCAAAGGAGAAACGGACACAAAGGAAGTTCTTTGAGCATTTGAGCTCATCATCTGTTCATGCCTCGATATCAGTTAGGTGTGTTGCTGCATAAAAAATAATTCTAAGATTTAGTGGCTTAAAACAACAACCACTTCCCTGGTGGCTCAGACGATAAATAATTCACCTCCAATTCGAGAGAACTGGGTTTGATCCCTGGGAGGAGGGCAGGGCAACTCACTCCAGTATTCTTGCCTGGAGAATCCCCATGGACAGAGGAGCCGCCTGGTGGGCTACAGTCCATGGAGTTTTAAAGGGTCAGACATGACCGATCGACTAAGCACATTAAGCACAGCACTGTTTGGGTTGGGCTCAGGTGTCCTGGGTCAGACTCAGCTGATCTTGACAGGGGCTGGCTGGTCTAAATGGCTCATCTGTGAGGGCTTACCTCTGCTGCACACGTTCTCTCACCCTCCAATAGAAGTAGCCCAGGCGTGATCAAATGGTGGTGGGGGCGTGAATCCCCCCCAAAATAAGCAAAAGCAAGAAAAGCCCCTTGAGGCTGTGGCTCACCCTCACAAAGTGTCCTTTCAACCAAGTTTTCGGGTCTGAAACAAGTCACAAGTCCAGTCAAGATTCAAAGGGTGGGGCAAATAACTCTACCTTTTGATGGAAGGGGCTGCAAAGAATTTTTGCAGTCTAGCACACTGGCTGTATACATATGTCAGGCCGTGTGCTAAGTGTTGAAGATAAGATACAATCCTGTGCAGGAGACATCCATGTAAATAAACAATTACAATACATATTGTGCTCTAAAGAAGTAAGCACAGGATGCCAAGGACAGTGGAGGGCGAAGAAATCTGGAGGGAATAGGGGAAAGAGGCAATGAGGCCTAGGACAAAAATAATGCCTTAACTGGTATTGCAAGATAAAATGATGATTAGCCCAAAGAAGCAGGGAGGAAGAAAGACCTGAGCAGAGAGGCAAAGAGATGAGTGAAGAATGGAGGGGGATCTGCCTGGAGTTCAGTGAGGCTTCGGTGGGGAGTGAAGGGCTCATGGAGAGGGGAGGAGCTGGGTGTGGGCCTGGGAGACATCACAGAGGGTCTGGCTCCCACGGCTGAGCCATGAAAATTTTACTTAAGCAGAGGCTGATCATCAGGCTGCTGTATGGAGGCGGCTTGGAGGGGGAACAGGTCAGAAAAGAGTAAACAGACTTGGAGGCTGTTGCAGGGACTCAGGTAAGAGAGGTTGACAGCTCCGATAGGGCACTGATGTGAACAGGACAAGAAGTGAATCAGTGCAGAGATTTCTGGGTGGTAAAAGAGGCAGGACTGGTTGGGAGGGGAAGGGAGGAGTGAGGGAGAAGCCTAGTGAACAGGTGGGCCAGTGCTTTCTTCTGGGTGGTCTGAGCTGAAGGAGTTTCCCAAGGAGGGGCAAGGTGGAGGGCACAGGGAAGCCACTTGGGTGGTCAAGGCAAGGGTGTGGGGTCCCCACTCAAAGCCAAGAAGACCAGGAAACAATTTCCTGATGCCAGCCTGAACCTTGAGGTCAAGGCCTGTCCTCCTTCGAGGCATATTCTGCTTGCCTTTGGAATCCAATGTGATGACATACCCCCTGGCAGGCTCTGCCCTGAGGCCTGCAGACCACCCAAGCTGGGCACCATGTGACTGGTCTGAAGGCTTCGCCAAGAACTCACACCCCTCAGACATGAAGGGGTTTCCTTTACCAAGACAGGGTGGGCAGGGGGGCAGCTTGTGCCCAGAGCCCATGCTGGCTTCCTCCCGTGGATCCTCAGTCACCATGTCCCCAGATGCCCGCTCTCCAGCTGGGCACTCAGCCAGCAGCAGTAAGCACGTACCGACTGATCAATACTTCCAATGCACTCGGGGCCCTGCTGTGAGAAGGACTCCCCTAGTGAGCCCTTTCATAAATTGAAAAATTCTCCTGAAACTGAGTAATCTTGCCCAGCTATTAAAGCAAGATTTCCACAAAGCGAGGGTAGGAAGCGCCCACAGTTCCAAGGACCTGGCTCTCCAAGCACCTCCCAGATCCAGCCTGGGGAGCAGGCAACACTGCTGGGGCCGGGGCTGCAGATGAAATCATCCCTGGGAACTTAGTTTGAAGGAAAATTTTCCAAAACAATCAGAATGCTTTGGGCCCAGAAGGCGTGGCATTCTGTGCAGCTAGCCCTGCATTCTCCCCGTCGCCTGAGCGCGGTTAACTCAGCAGGCGTCTGGGCCATATCCATCTCTCGATGCAGTGACGACTGGGGCCGCCAGAGCACGTGCCCATGGTGCTTGGGGGAACTGAGTGCCAAAAGCTGGGGCAACTGGCCCTGGGTCGCCCAGCCAGTTAGTGGCAAAGCTGGAACAAGAACCGGAACTTCCAGCCCAGAACTCTTTCTCCCCCGACATCCCACCCCATCTCCCCATGGGATTTCACTCCAAAAGGTGACATCATCCATCTGGTTCACAGTTTGGGAATGAATTCAGCTGGGGCTCTTTTGTGGAGTTAATGTGCGATGCGAACACAGCCTTTCAGCCTTAACCCAGCCCAACCCTGCAGGTTCTCCCTGAGTTGGGTCCACCCCACAGGCCGAGTGCTTCAGGTCCCCATTGCCAACTCTCCCCAGGTGTCCCACGGCCCTACCTTATCCCCGCAGCTGAATTCATCACCCTCTCCCTTCCGGAGGTCCCCCCAGCAGCGGGAAGTGGTCTTCATGCCCCCCAACCCTGTTATGGTTCCTGCAGAACTGAGGGCCGTGGTGGTTGTTCAGGCACCCAGTCCTGTCCGCTTATTTGAGACCCCGTGGATGGCAGCATGCCAGGCTTCCATGTCCCTCACCATCTCCTGGAGTTTGCCCAAGTTCGTGTTCATTGCATCGCTGATGCTGTCCAGCCATCTCATCCTCTGACTCCTTCTTCTTCTGCCTCGATCTTTCCCAGCATCAGGAACTTTTCCAGTGAGTCGTCTGTGCTCATCAGATAGCCAAAATACTGGAGCCAGGGTACCCATGGCCTAAATACTTGTGTTTTTTTCCGGTCCTTCTGTCACCATTGCAGCTCAGGCCTTTGTCACTTCTCACTTGGACTGCAGAGTGATCACCACCACCAACAAAAACATTGAACTTAGCACTGTTGAGTGTTTAGCATGTGCTGAGCACAGGGCTAACAGCTGACCAGGGGATAGTGCCATTAATCCTCACCAGAAGGGGACGTGGACGCTTTGGGGAGTCTGGGTAACTTTCCCAAGATCACACACCGATAGGAGAGTTCAGGTCTCCCCCAGGCCCGGCTCTGAGGCCCAGCTCTCTCTCCACAGGGTGCTTCCTGCACAGGTGCCCTGCACCCTGCCTCTGCCATGACCGTTGGAATCCACCTGGCCACCCCCCTGCACAGAACCCCTGCTGACTTCCTTTTGCCCAGAGCATTAAGCTGGCTCACAGGGATTTGAGATCTGACCCCCTTCTGTCCTCCCGTCACATCTCTGTCTCTCCCCACGCCTTGTGTCTGTCCCCTGTATCAGCCCCACAGTGTCCCTCTTGCCCTCCACCTGGGGCTTTGCGCCCTGCTGGTCTCCCTTGCTCCAGGTTGGAGCACATCCATGGGAGCCTCTAGAGTCCCCAGCAAATGAACGCCCTCCCCAATACACGCACGCTCCTGTAGGTGCCCTGCGGCGACCCCAGCTCAGCGTGAGGTTGGTTTGGTGAGGGACAATGATTTGGCATTGCCCGAGCACCTCAGTACCAACCCCCTGAGTTCCCAGTCTGTCCTCTCGAAGGGTCTGGCTGACCTCAAAGCCCACAAGCTCTTGCCCATCCCTGATTGTGAGCATCTGATCTTCACCAAGTTCTGGGAATAGAACAGAGGGAGCCTCCATCCCGATTTTACAGACATAGAAACAAAGGCTCAGGAAGCACAGGGCCTTGGCCACAGACAGGAGTATCATAAGCAAAGCTGGGCTCGGCAGGTATCTTGGCAGGCAGCTGATGATGGCCCAGAAGGACAGAGATGAGTGGTCAAGCTCGAGCAGGGCCTACTGGAGGGCAATTCCAGAACATCAGCCAGGGTGCTACAAAGACCCAGCCACGGGACTTGAGGTTCCAGTGGGGGACTGAGAGCATTGGGCTCAGTTCTGCAGACCATCTTCTCCCATTCAGCTGCTGAATAGTCTAGGTCATTCTAGCCCACAAATCTGGACCTCTGAAGTCCAGCTACCAGGAAAGCTACAGGCAGGCTCTATCCAGGAGGAGGTCGGGTCAGGCCGGGCAAGGCTGCTGGGAGTGTTGCTCCTCTGAAGGCTTTAACTTTGCAAGTGAGAGTGTTTATATCAACTAAGCAGGATAGTTGTCAGGCTCTCCTCCTTCCCTCCTCTGAGCCTTGAAGTGGGTTTGGGAGAAGCTTCTGACATGCCCACGTTCGGAGCCCAAGCACCTGGGGTGCTTTCTGTGCCGGCCCCAGGTGGCCAGGACACCAGGCAAAGGTAGGTGTGCGTCAGGCCGGAAGGCCACTTCTTGGAGCCTCCTGGGGCTGCAAGCCAGGCTCTCCTGTGCTGAAGACCCAGGTGAGGGGAGGGGCTCCTGAGAGGATGACTCAGGAAGTGGGAGGAGGTACAGACTATCCTGGCCCCTGGCCTGCTTCCCCACCCTCACCCCCAAACCCCCACGCCAGTCCCGGC
>SJYV01045960.1:3679908-3798755 GCA_006410875.1 Neotragus pygmaeus | reverse complement strand
ATATATATATATGGAATCTAGAAAAATAGAATTGAAGAATTTATTTACAGGGCAACAATGGATAAAAAGACATAGAGAATGGACTTATGGACATAGAGAGCGAGTAGGAGAGGGTGAGATGCATAAGAAGAGTAACATGGACACTTATATTACCATATGTAAAATAGACAGCCAATGGGAATTTGCTGTATGGCTCAGGAAACTCGAACAGGGGCTCTGTATCAACCTGGAGAGGTGGGATGGGGAGGGAGATGGGAAGGAGTTTCAAAAAGGTGGGGATATATGATTCATGTTGAGGTTTAATAGAAAACAGCAAAATTCTGTAAAGCAATTATCCTTCAATAAAAAGTAAATAAATTGAAAAAAAAAAAAAAAGGAAGCAACAGTTAGAACATGGAATAAGAGACTAGGTCCAAATAGGGAAAGGAGTATGTCAAGGCTGTATATTGTCACCCTGCTTATTTAATCTATATGCAGAGTACATCATGAAAAATGCCAGACTGAATGAAGCACAAGCTGAGATCAAGATTGCTGGGAGAAATGTCAATAACCACAGATATGCAGATTGCACCACCCTCATGGCAGAAAGCAAAGAAGAACTAAAGAGCCTCTTGATGAAAGGGAAAGAGGAGAGTGAAAAAATTGGCTTAAAACTCAACATTCAGAAAACTAAGATCATGGCATCTGGTCCCATTGCTTCATGGCAAATAGATGTGAAAACAATGGAAACAGTGACGGACTTTATTTTTGGGGCTCTACAGTCACTGCAGATGTTGCCTGAAACTGAAAGACATTTGCTCCTTGGAAGAAAAGCTATGACCATCCTAGACAACAGATTAAAAAGCAAAGACATTACTTTGCTAACAAAGGTCTGTCTAGTTAAAGCTGTGATTTTTCCAGTAGTCATGTATGGATGAGAGAGTTAGACTATAAAAAATGCTGAGCACCAAAGAGTTGGTGCTTTTGAACTGTGAGCACCAAAGAGTTGGTGCTTTTGAACTGTGGTGTTGGAGAAGACTCTTGAGAGTCCCTTGGACTGCAAGGATATCCAAGCCCATCCTAAAGGAAATCAGTCCTGAATATTCATTGGAAGGACTGATGCTGAAGCTGATGTGAAGAAGTGACTCATTGGAAAAGACCCTGATGCTGGGAAGGATTGAACACAGGAGGAGAAGGGGATGACAGAGGATGAGAGCGTTGGATGGCATCACTGACTAGATGGACATGAGTTTGAGTAAGCTCTGGGAGTTGTTGATGTACTAGGAAGCCTGGCGTGCTGCAGTCCATGGAGTCACAAAGAGTTGGACATGACTGGGCAGTTGAACTGTACTGAACTGATAGTGAAATTACAGAACAGTGGTTGCTAGGAGTAAGACTTGCATAAGAAGCTGATTCCAAATAGTTTGAAAAAATTTAGGGAATAATAAAACTATTCTATACCATTATGGTGGTGGATATAACTTTATGCACTTATCAAATCAATGGAACTATCATACTGTCTTCTAATATCTGTATCATTTTATATTTCCACCAGCAGACTATGAAGTTAGAGATTTCTCCACGTCTTGATCAACACTGTTCCTAATGAATGTGAAGTGATATCTCATTGTGGTTTGGGTTTGTATTTTCCTAGATAACTAATAATGTAGGAAATATTTTTGTGTTCATTGACAGTTATATGTACACGTTGGCTCAGCAGTAAAGAATCCACCTGCAAAGGAGCCACAGGAGACATGGATTATATCCTTGAGTTGGGAAGATCCCCTGGAGGAGGGAATGGAATCCCTCCAGTATTCTTGTCTGGAGAATCCCATGGAAAGAGGAGTCTGGTGGGCTACAGTAGGGTCACAGAGTCAGACAAGACTGAATTGTCTGAGCATGCACGCAAGTGTAATAGATATGTATCTTTGGGTGACTATTGATAAAGCTTATTTTTTCCTCCATTAATACACTGTACCAACTCCTTGTCATGATATTAAAGTTCTAGAAAAGAACTAAATATTTATTTTGATTACCACCCTCTTCCAAAGAGTTATTGGAAGTCATTCAAGATGAAAGGATATACGGGGATTGAGGGGGAACTACACATAAAAGTTTGTAATCACACCAAAGATAGAGAAAGCCTTTAACTGAGAATAGGAGATGGAGAAATCAATATAGTCAACACTCAGCACTTGTTATATTAAGACACAAAATGGAAGATACAAAATTCTACAATATAAAAAGCATATTATTGAAGAGAGCTTATTCAAATGTTGATCATTCCACTTTGAAATAGTATTCATTTACTTAGCTTATCAATATATGTGAAGTAGCTAGGATTTCAATTTTGTTCAAGTTTGAATTGAATTATTATGCAAAGGATCAGAGAAATATGCTTTATGCTGACTTAAAGCATATTTGCATATTGTGCATTTTCTAATAATGGCTCCTATTTTTCCCCTCAAGGCGATATTTATAAGCTATATCTTTAGATTTTAATAGAAAAAAATTAATAAGCTACTCAAATGGGCTCAGATGGTTAAGAATCTGCCCTGCAGTGTAGGAGACCTGAGTTTGATCCCTGGTTTGGGAGGATCCCCTGGAGAAGGGAATGCCAACCCACTCTAGTATTCTTGCCTGGAGAATTCCATGGACAGAGGAACCTGGGGAGTGACAATCCATGGTGTCACAAAGAGTTGGACATGACTGAGCAACTAACACACACACACACACACAAGTTACTCAGATAATTTAATAATCTCAGTCCTCCCAATTCAGACCAAAAGATGGAAGAGAAATCAAATAATACTGAGAAAGATTATGATCAAATGATGGGAATATAAATTTCAAGTCACAGAGAGAAGTTCTGGTAGATATAGATTCTAATATGTGTAGGGCACTCTTTTGACTGCCAAAAGAAACAATGAATTCTTCTGAAAAAATGGAGATTGACTTTAAAAAGGTTATTTATAACATAAAAAATATATAAAGTCTTAAAGTGTATACTAAGATGTTTCAAGGGATCAATTTCTTTTCTTTTTTTTTTTTAAGAAAAGCAAGTAGAAGATCTTTTTGAAGGTTATCAGTAAAGCAGTAAGATATTTCCAGAAATCACACTAATCAATGCTTAATCACAGTTTGGAGTTAGAAGAAGCATACTCTTAAAGCTACACAATGCCTTAAGGTTATCTTTGGGTTAGAAAATTTTATTTTTCTGAGTATATATTGCAGGCAAGGGTTAGGGCCAAGATCTCTTTCAGCTGCCTCCAAAGTTCAAACAGTCTCACCTTAGGCTAGTCTTAGCCTTTCATTATCTACAAATATCTCAGTGGAAATCCATAGACAGAACTTCGCTGGTCATCCAGTGGTTAGGGCTTCATGTTTTATTGTTAAGGGCATAGATTCAATCTCTAGTCAGGGAACTGAGATCCCACAAGCCATGAGATATGGCCAAAAAAAATGATATATATTCAACAAAATGAGGATAATGGTGACATGTGCTTAGTTACTCAGTCACATCCAACTCTTTGCGACCCCACGGCTGCAGTCCGTCAGCAATGGTGACATATTTAGTACCAAATGATCTCTGGCTAGTAAAATAGCCAAGATTTCTCTAACTTGCTTTAAAATCTATCCGTTAAATCTATCTGCATCTAGATTTAACAGATTTAACTTTTGGTAATGGTTCTACTGTATATCTAAAGTATATGAGTGAATGACAATCACTGAGTCATGTCTGACTCTTTGCAATCCCATGAACTGTAGCCTGCCAGGCTCCTCTATCCATGGATTTCTCCAGGCAAGAATCTCGGAGTGGGTAGCCATTCCTTTCCCCAGGGGATCTTTCCTACCCAGGGATTGAACCCAGGTCTCCTGCATTGCATGTAGAGCCACCAGGGAAGCCCATCTAAAGTATAAGCCAGTCAAAATAATTCTCTTAAGGTTAAATATAAAATTTCTCTTGAGAAGAAAAAAAGCACAAACAAAATATCTTTCAGTAAATAAGTGAAAGTATTACTTTCAAATTCACAAACAAATACTTTATTTAGAAATATGTTGAAGGTGGGACGAGAAGGGGATGACAGAGGATGAGATGGTTGGATGGCATCACTGACTCAATGGACATGAATTAGAGTGAACTCTGGGAGTTGGTGATGGACAGGGAGGCCTGGCATGCTGCAGTCCATGGGGTCCCAAAGAGTTGGACACGACTGAGCAACTTAACTGAACTGAACTGAATCAAAACAACATGGTGCTGGCTCAAAACAGCCAAACACATCCATGGAATAGAATAGAGAGCCTAGAAATAAATGCATCTATAGTCAATTAATTTACAACAAAGGATGCAAGAAATTATGTTGGAGAAAAGATAGTATCTTCGACAAATGGTGCTGGAAAATCTGGATGGCTATATTTTAAAAAATGGGATTAGAACATTTCCTCGCACCATATACAAATATAAACTCAAAATGGTTTAAAGACCTAACTGTAAAACCTGAAACCTTAAAACTCCTAGATGAGAACATAGACAGAAATCTCCTTGACAAAGATCATTTTTTTCTGATCTATCTCTTAACGTGATGGAAATAAAAGCAAAAATAAACAACAGAATCTAATTAAACATAAAAGCTTTTGCACAGCAAAGGAAACCATTAATGAAACAAAAAGACAACCTACTGAATGGGAGTAAATATTTGCACTTGATAAATAGCTCACACATCTCAATACCAAAAAACCAAACAACCCGACTAAAAAAGTGGGCAGAAGACTTGAATAAATGTTTTTCCAGAAAAGACAAACAAATGGCCAACAGTCACATGAAAAGATACTCAATATCATTAATCATCAGAGAAGTGCAAATCAAAACCACAATGAGATATCACTTCACACCTGTTAGAAAGAGTAACATCAAAAAGGCCACAAGTAGCAAATGTTGGCAAGGATGTGAAGAAAAAGGAACCCTAGAATAATGTTCATGGAAATGGAAATTGGTATAGGTATTATGGAAAACAGTATGGAGTTTCATAGCACCATTTTTTCTAATAACTAAGACATGGAGGCAACTCGAGTCTCTATCAACAGATGAATCGATAAAGAAGATGTGGTTATGTAAATACAATGGAACATTACTCAGCCATAAAATAGAATAAAGTTCTGGCACTTGAAACAATGTGGATGGACTTAGAAAGTATTGCATTTAGTGAAATAAGTCAGAGAAAGACAAATACTATAGAAACCATTTATATGTGGAATCTAAAAAACAAAACAAATGAAAGTATAAAGCAAAACAGGTGCCAACTCACAGATATAGAGAAAAAACTCATGGTTACCAGCGGGGACAAGGAACAAGGGAGAAACAGGATGGTGGTATGGAATTAAGATGAACAGTTTACTGTGAATAAAATAGATAAGCAACAAGATATATTGTACAACATAGGGAAAAATAGGCTTTTTTTTGGTAACAACTTTAAATGGAGTATAAACTATAAAATTATCAAATTACTATGTCTTACACTAATATAATATTATAAATCAACCATACTTCAGAAACAGTAATTCTGAAGTTTTGGTAGAAAGCCAAAACTTATGTATATTTCCAAGAATATCTTGCAAAGGAAAAATGAAAGAAAATGAAGGAAGTGAAAGAAAATAGACTGAATAATGAAAGAGAGGGATTTGAAAGAGTATAGCAGTCTCTTAAAATATTTGTTTATTTTAGTTTTTCTCTCTGGCTGTGCTGAGTCTTCGTTGCTGCACATGGGTTTTCTTTAGTTGCAGTGAGCAGGGGCTACTCTCTAGTTGGGGCGGATGGGCTTCTCATTATGCTGACTTCTCTTGTTGCAGAGCACGGGATCTAGGTAACTGCAGAGGCAGAGCTGCCACATGGCTTGTGGGATCTTCCCATGCCAAGGATGCAGCCCATGTCTTCTGCACTGGGCAGGTGGATTCCCAACCACTGGACCACCAGGGAAGTAGCCTCAATGCAAATGGGTTCTTTTCTAGACCAACACGACCTTTTGCTTCTTGAAAAATGAAGTGAAAATGTTAGTTGCTCAGTCGTGTCTGACTCTTTGTGATCTCAATTGTAGCTTGCCAGGCTCCTCTGTCCATGGAATTCTCCAGGCAGCAATGTTAGAGTGGGTAGCCATTGCCTTCTCCTGGGGATTTTCCCAACCCGGGGAGCGAACCCTCATGGATTGCAGGAGGATTCTTCACTGTCTGAGCCACCAGGGAAGCCCAGACCTTTCTCTTAAGGCTGCACAATTCAAAGGTTTAGTTCAAATTTTCCTTTAGTAATTTCTACTTTTGATACTCACAGTTCTATTAAGGCTAATGCTAAAAAGTATTGGCTCTGGGTAGCTTGTTCCATTTTGCTTTATATCTCTCTTCATTTCTGTGTCTCTGTCTTTTTTTGTTTCTAATCTCTCTCTTTTATAGCATTTCTCACATTTTCCTTTACTTCATTGAAAGCCAAAGTCTTGCCCATTTTATACTAATAAGAACTAAATCATTACTATCTACATTTTCCCCCAGCTCAGATGTTTGTTAGGACATACTGAAACCTATTTAGAAACATTTCCTTTCTTTTCTCTTCCTACTCTTTCTTCCTTTCTTTACTCATTCCCTTCCTCTCTCCTTCCTTCTTTCCTTTCTTTCTTCCTTTTTAATTGAAAATCTATAGACCCAAGGGAAATGAGAAAGCAGCAGTCATTATGTGGGCATATGAGTGCACACTTCCACTAGAAGTGGAAGAGACAAATAGATTCAAGGGATTAGATCTGATAGAAAGAGTGCCTGAAAACTATGGACAAAAGTTCCTGACATTGAACAAGAGGCAGTGATCAAGACCATCTCCAAGAAAAAGAAATGCAAAAAGGCAAAATGGTTGTCTGAGGAGGCCTTACAAATAGCTGAAAAAAGAAGAGAAGCTAAAGGCAAAGGAAAAAAGAAAGATATACCCATTTGAATGCAGAGTCCCAAAAATAGCAAGGACATATAAGAAAACCTTCCTCAGTGATCAGTGCAAAGAAATAGAGGGAAATAATAGAATGGGAAAGACTAGAGATCTCTTCATGAAAATTAGAGATACCAAGGGAATATTTCATGTAGGGATGGGCACAAAAAGGGACAAAAATATTATGGATCTAATAGAANAACCAGGCCCTACCTGCACCCAGGCTGGAGGGCGAACACCAGCAGGACTGAGTGGAGAGGAGGACAGAGGCTCAGTGGACTGAGCCCCAGGTGTCAGGAAGGAAGGAGGATGTTTTGAGCAGACTAGACCTAGACATAAACTTGGTCAAACTCCAGAAGATGGTGAGGGACAGGGAAGCTTGGCGTCCTGCAGTTCATGGGGTCGCAAAGAGTCGGACATGACTTGGCGACTCAGCAAGACCTAGTGGGGTCCTGGGGAGGCAGGCTTCTGAGTCAAGAGTCATTCTCAACCCCAGTGAGCAGGACTGAGGTCTGCCTTTCATGAAGAAGTCCCTTCACTTTTCCCCCAGGAGCCAAGGAGCTCTGGGGGACCATTGGTGCCAGTAGGGGCACTGGCTGCACTCACTGGCCTGTGGGCTGCAGCCCCTTCAGAGGGGACCGGTCTGTTCTTCTTTAGAGACAGGAGGAGGGGCCCTGCCTCCCTGCCACAAGTGTGGGAGACAACGCCCAGCCCCAAAGGAGCATTGCCCCTAAATAGGACAGAGACCTGGCATTCTACCTTCTCTCTCCTCTCACTAAGCCTGCTGGAGCCACCAGCACATTTGAGCTCTATCCTCTTTTCACAGTAAATGGAAACAGATGGACAAATTTTGTGCAGGTTGGTTTTCACAAGCCCCGTGTGTAGACGCTGGACTTCTCACTCCAGCCCCCTCTCCAGGGGGAAGATAAAAGGATCTCTGTAATTGAGTGGCAGAGACCTGGCATGCAGGGGAGCCCAGTAGAGTTAATGCAGTAGTCTAGCCATGTGCCTTTCTCCCTCCTTCCCTGAGAAGCTGGGCATTTGTGGGTGGCAGGCTAATGCTTTCCTGGGAGAACAGAGCAGTGAGACTAGAAGAGCAGAGAGAGAGAGAATCACACATCCCGAGTCCTGGGTGGGGTCACCCACCTGAGTGGTGCAGGGTGCCATCCACATTCATCCCTGCTCCACGTCTACCCCCACTCCCCACTGCCCCAACAGTTNATTCTCTAGGCCAGAGTACTAGAATGGGTAGCCTTTACTTTTTCCAGGGGACATTCTCGACCCAAGAATTGAACCAGGGTCTCCTGCACTGCAGGTGGATTCTTTACCAACTGAGCTATCAGGGAAGCGCATGTTGTTTAATGATATCTAATCCCAGGGACGGGGGGCCTGGTGGGCTGCCATCTATGGGGTCGCACAGAGTCGGACACGACTGAAGCGACTTAGCAGCAGCAGCAGCAATTTACCTTCAGTCACTTTTAATCATCTTTTATTCTTGGCTTTGTATCATTTGGTCCAAGTTTCTGCCATGACTGATAATATTTGGTCACCTGCTAGAAATTGTATATAAAAAGTTTTGGGACTTTGGATGATATTATTTTTCTCCAGAGATGCACATTCTTAAGGGGCAAATAGTGTATGGACATGGACTTCCCAGGTGGCACAGTGGTGAAGAATCTGCCTGCCAATGCAGGAGATGTGGGTTCGATCCTTGGGTCAGGAAGATCCCCTAGAGTGGGAAATGGCAGCCCACTCCAGAATTCTTGCCTGTAGAATCCCATGGACAGAGGGGACTGATGGACTACAGTCTGTGGGGTCACAAAGAGTCAGACATGACTTAGCAACTAGACAGCAACAAGAAGTATATGAGCAGAACTCTATACTAGGTGAGCCTCAATCACATCCTTTAAGGTTGCGGTTTAAGCTTCATGAGGTGAGGTGAGGTGAAGTCGCCCAGTCGTGTCCAACTCTTTGCGACCCCGTGGACTGTAACCTACTAGCCTTCTCCGTCCATGGGATTCTCCAGGCAAGAATACTGGAGTGGATTGCTATTTCCTTCTCCAGGGGATCTTCTATTTCCAGTCTCCTTTGCTCTTAGGGCCTATCTCTGTAGAAGGCCCTGAAAGACTGAGGTGTCTACTAAGTACCCCTCCTCCGGGCCCACTGCTTCCTGCCTCTTCAGCTTTGCTAAAATATTTAAACCTCTACTTAGATTTTNCTATTTCCAGTCTCCTTTGCTCTTAGGGCCTATCTCTGTAGAAGGCCCTGAAAGACTGAGGTGTCTACTAAGTACCCCTCCTCCGGGCCCACTGCTTCCTGCCTCTTCAGCTTTGCTAAAATATTTAAACCTCTACTTAGATTTTTAGCTTCTTAAGAGACACTGTCTGCATGGTTTTTGGGCTCTCTCCTGGGCTGGTGGAACTGAGGTGGAAAATGGTTCCAGGGCGAATTGCAACTGACGTCAGGCTCACTTCTTTGTTGTTTCTTTTCCTTTAGGATCTTGGAGCTGTGACTCTTGGTTGACAAAAAGAGCGTGAATTCCAATATTTTTTCCCCAACACAGTGAGACTGACAGAAGTTCTAGGCCACTGGTTTCTGTTTAGACTCTGTACCCTATGAAGTAAATTGAAATATATCTTAAGGAGGAAAACCAGGGGTGAATTTTTAACCATCTTCCTTTTTCTGGGAATTTGGTTTTTCAAGCCCTAGATGCCTCCGTGACTGACTGATGTTTTCAAACCGTTTGTTTCTTGTATGTTCAGTTCAGTCGCTCAGTCATGTCCAACTCTTTGCGACCCTATGAACCACAGCACGCCAGGCCTCCTTGTCCATCACCAACTCCCAGAGTTCACTCAGATGCATGGCCGTCAAGTCAGTGATGCCATCCAGCCATCTCATCCTCTGTCATCCCCTTCTCCTCCTGACCCCAATCCCTCCCAGCATCAGAGTCTTTTCCAATGAGTCAACTCTTCGCATGAGGTGGCCAAAGTACTAGAGTNGGAGGGCGTGGATGAGATTCTGTCCTGAATTCTGAAGAAGGCAGTTCTTATCCCGAAAGAGTGAATTGCTAATGGTGGGGTCACAAAAATCCTAACATTGGGGTAAGCCACTCCCAGCACATCTGCCAAGATCTGCCAGATCTGCCAAGCAGAGCCTATATCCCATACCCTGGGGACATACCCCTGATTGGGAGAAGGTGACTCCAGGAAGTTTTAGTCTTCTGAGAGAACCTGTGGGCCCTGCATGCAATGGACAGCCCCAGCCTACCCCTCACTCCCATGCTTCAGCCCCCAATTGTCAGGCCACAGCCCCACCCTGCCAAGGCTGTCATTCCTGCCTTGCTGCCCTTCTTTCCAAGACTCTGATTATCCAAGCAGCTCCCCAGATACTTTGTGGAGCTGAGGGGAATGGGATGCTCAGAGCCCACGAGCCAGCTTAGGACAGGGACAGAATTGTCATCTAGGGAGGACACAGCTTCCCAGTGGTGATCAGGGCCAACCTTCAAGGGTAATGCCTCCCACGGGGTCCTTGCTCAGAGGGAAGAGGCCGATGGAGCACAGAGGTCCTGTCCCAAGATAGTCTGATGGTCAGGGAAGGAGAGTGACCACTGGCCTCCCTCTGCCCCCATAGCTGCCTGGCCCACCCAGGAATGCAAGTATGGACTATGAACCTGCTGTGCAAGTGAGCTGTAGGAGGCCTTACTGTCAGGGGCCTCACCTCCTCCAGATCTTGAACTCCACCACCCAAAAAAGTCTCCATGGCCTCCCTATGTGCTCCTCTGTGGCCAGGGGGAAAGGTTGTTCAGCTCACAACATCTGGCGTCTGGCCCCAGGGACCTCCAGCCACTCCCCACAGATCCTTTGCTCAGTGGCTGACTCCCCTCCATAGGTGGCCCCAGTAGTGGGGGAGTGGGGGATGTGGGGAAGAGAACCCCAGCTGAGCATCACAGGAGCAGCAGTCCTTAGACAGCCCCTGCCATGGTCAACATCTCCCTGTGCCCCCCCAGGCAGCCCTTGGCTCCTCAGCCATGAGGCACTGTGTCCCCAGGACCTATCCTTGGCTCAGACTCTGGGCAAGACAATCATCTCCCCACAAGTTTAACCACACAGGTCCCACCAGACCCATCACTTGAGGCTGTGGGCTCCACTGGCCTTCCATCTGCCCAACACCCCTCCCCACTGGGTGACTCCGTGGTCCTCAGGGTCACATGTCACATGCATTTCAGAGCACGTGTGTGCATGCGTGTGTGTGTACATCCTAAAGTCCCACCTCAGCTCCTCTCTGATTTTGTGCTGAGAGTTTGCAGGGAAACAGGAGAGCTGGCCAGATGGAGCTAGGTAGCAGGGGCTGGGAGCCTTGGGAGAAGGGGAGCAGCCCTACTTTGGCCTCATGAGCTGGCTGTGGCCAGCATAACCTCCCCAGAGCATGAAGGATGGTGTTGGGGTGGTGGGGGGGAGAAAGCAGCAGGTAGGAATGAAAGCAGAGTAGAGTAAGAGGTTGACCAGATAGCTCCTGAGGCCTGGGGTGTTCAGAATGTCTGTGGTTTCAAGTGATTCCATAATACACCATTTTTATACTTAACAAAGTCACCCAAGCATGGAAAACCATCCTGACAGCTGAAGACTAGGTGTGTTAAGACACTTTAAAACTCACACAAACTGTGTGTGTCTATGGGCTTGAGAATGGGCTCTGCTCAGACGCTCTGTCTAGCCTACACCTTCCCACTCAGCTTTCTGGGCCTGCCCAGGACTTGTGGCAGAATAGACCCTTCAGGCTCCTGGTTGGATGAGCCATTCTGGAGGGGAACCAGTGCGGTACCCTGGGATAGGGGGCCTGGATGCAGACTCACAGCTTCACCTGTTCCCCGCCGGGTCATATTTGTGTTGTAAAAGCCCTGCGAGGCCAATGCCTAACCAGAGAGAATGTTGTGCTAATGGCAGCATTTCAGGTTCCTTCATATAGAGCAGAGTCTCTTGGGAAGGCATTTTCTAGCCTCTGTCACAGAAATGCTCCACAGGACTCTAGACCTCATCCAGCCCAGTCTTCTTGTTTTGCAGAAGAGGAGCCTGAGGGCCAGAGAGGCCAAGGCTGCCCGGCTGTGGGTGGCAGAGCTGAGGCACCCAGGTTCCCTTACACCCAGCTCATACAGGAGTTGGCCTGTCTGGGGCCAGCCTGCTTGCTTGTCTGACACCTCCACACCCCCACTGCCAGCCGCAGGGACATCCAAGGGACCAGTCACAAGAGTCTGGGCCCCTGGCCTCCTCAGGGTGGAGTGAGGGACAGGGAGAACACAGCGGTCATTTCCCAGTTACGTGGCTGAACACAGCCTGGGGCAGGACCAGGCTCAGTGTGGGAGCCAGGACAGGTCAGAGCAGCCAAGACCGGGTGCCAAGCCGATCCACCTGATAACCCTGCCTCCTGACTCCTAACATTCTGGGTGTTTCTCCTCCTGGTCACTTCTCGATTGGTGTTATGTTTGCTTCATCTTATCTGTTTCCTTCCAGGTCCAGCTTTAGGGCGCGGCTGCCAAGCCTTAGGAGCCTTTGCAATGGTTTTGTATTTCTGTAGACACCAGATATAAACATATTTATATATTTGTGTCCCTCCCCCGCTCCCCCCAGTTCACAAGCCCGATGCACACTCTACACGCAGGCCACTCTGACCTCTGACCCCGTGTTCCATGTGGCAGGAGGGCCCCGCCCCGGGCCAGGTCCTAGGTCATGGCTGCTGGCTGTCTGTGGCGGAAGTCCTTGGTTGTTCCCTTCCCCTCCTCCCGGCTCTAACCATTCTGTCCGTCTATCTCGTCTCGTCCTCAGTTTCAAAGCAATGTCATGAAGGGCTTCCTTTCCATGCCTAAAAGGAAACAATATGCTTTTGGGGAAAGAGGTGGGGTTGGAGCTGGGGTTCCAGGGCGGCTTGGGGTCCTCAGTCTTTGGGGTGATCAAGGGGTCGGCTGTGATCACGGCCAGTTGGGAGCCTCAGTCACTCTGGAGACTCTCCCATCCGAGGCAAACCAGGCCCCCGGGGCCCCGGGCCTGCTGACCATATTTGGCGGAGACGCCGGGGCCAGCAGCAGAGCCGAACCGTATTGTTTCCCTTTGAGGCCAGTCCTAGTCCTCGTCCCCATCCACAGCTCATGCTTTTTGATTTGCATCTTTTTTTTGCATGGACATGCCAAGTAGTGATAAGCAGGGTTTTCTGTTCTTCTGAGCGTCTCTGGTCAGACTCTTCTCTTTCAGATCCCGTGTCAGGTCGCTAGGTTCAGGTGTGTCATTGGCCGTGTCCCTTGAGTCCTAAAATGAAGGGCTGTGAGCGAGGTGTGCAGGGAGACCCAGCCCTGTGAGGAGGCGGCGCCCTGGCCGCGGGCCGGCAGGTAAGGACACCCTGGTCTCTGTGCCTAGGTCGGTGCAAGACGGCAGCCAGTGCGGCCGGGAGAAGCTGGAACTGGTCCTGTCCAACCTGCAGGCCGACGTCCTGGAGCTGCTGCTGGAGTTTGTGTACACGGGCTCCCTGGTCATCGACTCGGCCAACGCCAAGACCCTGCTGGAGGCGGCCAGCAAGTTCCAGTTCCACACCTTCTGCAAAGTCTGCGTGTCCTTTCTCGGTGAGCCACGGGGAGCAGCAGCACTGAGCGAGACATTCAGGGACTGAGTGGGGACTGAGCGTGTGCCCAGCCAGATCATCTGGGGCTGCAGCTGGATTCCCCAGCAGATTTAAGATGATCATTCGGATAAATGTGGGCAGAGGCCTTTGCTCACCAGTGGACAGAGGTTCTCAGCCTTGCTCCTCCGGGGGCCAGAGGGGCCACACTGGGCCCCCAGGCAGGCTTGTGAGAACAAATGGGTTGAGAGGCCCATGTGAATGGTCTGTTCATGGGAGCCCCATGCCCTGGCTTCACAGCCCTGTTATCTAAACACTAAACCAAGTTGCTTCCATCAAGGCCTCTACCCAGAGAATGTGCTCACTTTACACTTTGGAGCTGCCCAGTTTGGGTGAGAGCAGGGAGAGGGAAGGGCAGAGATGAGAGTCACCAGAACCAGCCTGGGGGTGGAGTGAGAGAGATGGGGGTGGGAGCAGGTCAGAGGATGACCAGGGGCCTAAGATGTGACTTTGGGGCAATGGACCATTTAGAAGAGTTAGGAACTATGACTCTAGAGTTAAATCCACAAAGGTGAAGGGTCTCCTAGGACCCAGCCATGTCTAGATTAGAATCACCATTAGTCGGATCTCAGGAGCCCTGGCCAGACTGACCCCAGGTCTGGAGGTCAGGTTGGGTGAGGCCGCGTCCCTGTGGGAGATGGTGGGTGGGCTTATGAGGGGGTGTTCCTGCTCCCATGACGCTGAGGTAGAAGTCTGTGACCCCAGACTTGTCTGCCACAGTTACGGAAGACACCCTAAGCCTCGGTGTGAACCTTGCCCCCAGCCCAGGTCTCCTTCATGCCCTGGCAGTGAGGAAGCTCTAAGCCTGGTGCTGACACCCCATACCTCAGCCTCCGTCCTGCTGAGGGAGGCCTCAGGAAAGTCAGTTTGAGATGGAATACCCAGAAAATGGGTCTGACATTCCAGGGACAAGGGAAATGGGCTTGTGGGGACTCTGGATGCTGAAGGCAGGTCACAAGGACATGGGCTCAGAGAGGGGTCCAGAGGCAATGAGCACAGGCGGGGACCCCTCCCCTGCAGTCAGCGGTGCTGTCCTGTGCTCCTGCCCCCAGAGAAGCAGCTGACGGCCAGCAACTGCCTGGGGGTGCTGGCCATGGCCGAGGCCATGCAGTGCAGCGAGCTCTACCACATGGCCAAGGCCTTCGCGCTGCAGATCTTCCCCGAGGTGGCAGCCCAGGAGGAGATCCTCAGCATCTCCAAGGATGACTTCATCGCCTACATCTCCAACGACAGCCTCAACACCAAGGCCGAGGAGCTAGTGTACGAGACCGTCATCAAGTGGATCAAGAAGGACCCCGTGTCCCGTGCGCAGGTAGCGACCAACCCACCTGCCCCGGTTCCCGCCCCTCTGCCTCTTGGTGAGGGAGGGCATCTGGAGCAGGGAGTTGGGGCCGCCTGGTCTAACCAGCAGTGGGAGCGTGTGAGAACCGGTGGGCCTTACAGAGGGAGGCCGGAGCAGCTCACACGGTGCAGAGGGGTGAAGGGAGATGAGAGAAGAGAAATCAGGCACCAGAGGATTCTCGAGGGCTGGCATTGTACCTGCAGGAGACCCAAGCTGACCGAGAGTCCACAGGGTCAAGCTGGCATCACCAGGGTCCTGCGGGGAGAAGGGTGTGCCTGAGTCAGGGGCCCTGGGTTCCCTCAAACGCAGCAGGAGTCCCACCCCGGCTCTGGCAGTTGAGAGGGAAGGGAGCACCTGGACCGAGTGGAACCAGGCTGGAGAACCAACGTTCACCTGTCAGGAGGGAAGGCAAGTCCCTTGCAAGGGACAGCTAGAGGAAACGAGAGTCAGAGTCCAGGGCACAAGAAAGCCCCTGAGTTGCAGGAGGTCAAGCACAGCCCCAAGGATCTCCAGCTGACTAGGGAATTCCTTCATGGGGCTTTTAAACAGAGAAACCACAGGAACAAACGTTCCTAGGAAGACCAGCAGGCTGCAGGGATGGGAATGAATTTGGGATCCTTGCTTTGGGCTGGACTGCCTGGATTCTAAAGTGCTAGGAGCCCCCCACAGTTAGTGCAGACAAGCAAGGGGGCTCTTAGGAGAGCTCAGAGTCCACCCAGAAAGCATGGATGCGGAAATGGGGCAGGGAGACGGGAGCCCAGCAAGAGCTGAGGCAGCTGAGTGACAGAAGACAGGGCTACTTTGTTGCACATGGAGCAATAAGAGGCACAAAGGAAGGAGGGATGGGGCAGGGACTGGATCCACAGCATCAAGTATACACAGGACGCAGAGATGGCCTGCCCCAGCCACTGGGCCAGGAGAAGGTGGTCCTCTGACCTACCAGGTGGGGATAGAGCAAGATTCATTTTCAGAGGAAGGAAGTCAAGTTAAGCCACTGTAACAGTGACCACCACCATCTACCTCAACCCCCAAGTCTGCCTCCAGCCCAGACCTCTGCCTTTGATTGTCTACAGGATCCCTCCAGCCAGTGTCTCCCAAGCCCCCCTCATTCATAAACCCCCAGACCTACTCGTCTTCTTGGGTTCCATATTGCAGTTCTGGCCACTAACCACGGCAGAAGCCAAGTCCTCCCACACCTTCTACCTCCATATGGCCACACATTGCTGCCGTGGTTGCCTCCTCTTATGAGGGCCAAATTCTCTCTCTTCATTCCAGGCCCCCTGATCTCGCCAGGATGACCACAGTTGTCTCCTGAGAGGGTTCCCTGCCTTCAGTCTCCTCCTTCCAAACTTTTTCCCATCCCTGCAGCCTGCTGGTCTTCCTAGGAACATGTTTGGTCCTGTGGTTTCTCTGTTTAAAATCCCCATGAGGGAATTCCCTAGTGATCCAGCAGCTGGGACTCCATGTTTCCACTGCAGGAGATGCAGGGCTATCCCTCATCTGAGAACTAAGATCCCACATGCCAAGCAGTGTGGCCAAAAAAATTTTTTAATAAAATTTTTTAAAATTAAAAAAAATAAATTCCTCATGAGTGCCCTCATCCACTCTTCAGGAAGCACTACACGGCCCTTAGCAAGCCAAGCCTGAGGTCAGCAGAGGCCAGAACCCAGCTCACCTCTCCAGTCTTGTTTCTTCCTGTCTGCTACCCAACCCCTCCACGGAAGCCTTCTGCATCCAACAAGATAAAACTCCATGTGTGTGCTGAGTTGCTTTAGTCGTGTCTGACTCTGCTAGACACATATGCACTGTAGCCTGCCAGGCTCCTCTGTCCATGGGATTTTCCAGGCAAGAATACTAGAGTGGGTTGCCATGCCCTCCTCCAGGGGATCTTCCAGACCCAGGGATCGAACTCACATGTCCTGCTTTGCAGGTGGATTCTTTACTGTTGAGGCACCAGGGGAGTCCCAATAAGCTCCAGAGGTCTCTCCAAATGCACCACCATGCTCTCTCAGATTCCAGTGCCTCTGTGTGTGCTTTGAATGGCCTCCCTCCCCTTTACCTTAGGCCTGGAGAAGTGAGCAATCCTTCCACAGCAGGCTCAGACATCACCCACTCTGGGGAGCCTCCTCTCCCACATCCCCACCACCTCTCACTAGACTCTACTTTGGGAAGAGTCCTTTGATGTGATGGATCATCTCCCCGCCATGAAACTGTGTACACCTAGAGGTCAAAGACTAGGTCGTACTGGCCTTTGCACCCCCTAAAACAAAGTCAGTGAATGGCATAGAGTGGCCACTAATACTTGTTTGTTGAAACTACAGCAATGAGCAAAGAGTTTGCCAGACAAGAGGGAGATTCAAATCAGTCAGCGAAAAGCCTTCAGTTCAGGGGTGGGGTCCAATGGGTGCCATTCCAGGGGTTTGCTGGTGAGGGGGAGAGGCACAGGTTGGAATGGTCATGACTTGCAAGCTTAACGATCACAATCAGCTCTCTCGGGCCCTCCCACCCATTCCTGAGTTTCTGCCCCCACGCACACCTTTTTGAGGATCAGAATCCTCATTTGGTCCCCTGCAGCCTGGTATGAAACAGAGGCCCATGACCTGGGAGGAAGAAGCAGGAAGAAGGTGCTCAAGAGACCAAAGGGTGGTCCACCCCAGGGTCAGCCCCCAGCACGGAGACCTCTCCCTGGGTTCCCTTCTTGCCTCCAGCTGCTGGGAGCTCCCACGATCTCTATCTTGGCTGGGGTGAGCAGGGTCAGCACTCCCAAGCCAAATGCAGATGAGAATTATCCCTGCGCTCAGCCCTACGTCCCTCCTTTCTCCCTTCTCAATACGACTAACATGAGGCGGTGTCACCTTATGATCTAAGAAGATCCCGTGTCTCCTTGAACCCGCAGTATGCAGCGGAGCTGCTGGCGGTGGTCCGCCTCCCGTTCATTCACCCCAGCTACCTGCTCAACGTGGTGGACAACGAGGAGCTGATCAAGTCGTCAGAAGCGTGTCGGGACCTGGTCAACGAGGCCAAACGCTACCACATGCTGCCCCACGCCCGCCAGGAGATGCAGACGCCCCGAACGCGGCCCCGCCTCTCCGCAGGTATGGCAGGACCTGCCCCAAACCCCCCAAGGCATGTGCCCCGACGTCAGCCTGACTCTGGGTGGGTCCCCCCAGGAGGCAACAGGCACAGATGCTGACACCGCGTCAGGCTATCCCAAGGGTGCCCCTCCATGTCCCTGCAGGTGTGGCCGAGGTCATCGTTTTGGTGGGGGGCCGTCAGATGGTGGGGATGACCCAGCGCTCGCTGGTGGCTGTCACCTGCTGGAACCCACAGAACAACAAGTGGTACCCGCTGGCCTCACTGCCTTTCTATGATCGCGAGTTCTTCAGTGTAGTGAGTGCCGGGGACAACATCTACCTCTCAGGTGAGGCCCCCTCAGGGCTGGGCTGGGCACAGGGCACAGACTTCCCTGAGGGTCCTCTCGCCACACCATGGCTAAGGAAGACACAAGGCCCAGAAGTGTCTGCTTTGCACGTGAAGCCTCCTCCTGCCCCCGGGCTGGGCCTCCCGGCCGTGGACCTTTCCTCACTCCCTGCCCACTCTCTGGACCTCCCTCTCGTATTGCCCACAGGTGGGATGGAATCAGGGGTGACGCTGGCCGATGTCTGGTGCTACATGTCCCTGCTCGATAACTGGAACCTCGTCTCCAGGATGACGGTCCCCCGCTGTCGGCACAACAGCCTTGTATACGACGGGAAGATTTACACCCTCGGGGGACTCGGCGTGGCAGGCAACGTGGACCACGTGGAGAGGTGATGAGGCCACGGTCATGACAGGGGCACCCTCGAATGTCCCCCAAGAGTTATAAAGCACATTGCTTCTCCTCCTCAACCCCTACCCAATTAAGACCCACTGGAGGCCGGACAGTTAAAGCCCATCATTCAGGCTCTTCCTGCCCAGCAGAGGGAGAAGAACCGGGATGGTGGGGTGGAAGCGGGAAGAGTGACAAACTGCCCAGTCACCGAGACAGGGCACTCTTGTCCCAATCAGGGGGCCAGACAAGCTGGAGGCATGAGATCCAGCGGTGAAAAAGCTCAGGGTGGGCCTGCTACTGTCCTGACTAGGCCATCAGGGAGCTTACCAGGACCGGAAGCAGCAGCCCAGGGATGTGCTGCGATGTCGGGCTAAGTGAGGGGCTTCCCAGGCGGCTCAGTGGGTAAAGAATCCGCCTATCGCACACAATCTCCTGCCTGCAGGAGACGCAGGCAGATGCGAATTCAGTCTCCGGATCAGGAAGATCCCCTGGAGGAGCGCATGGCAAGCCACTCCAGTGTTCTTGCCTAGAGAATGCTATGGACAGAGGAGCCTGGTGGGCTACCATCCATAGAGTCACAAACAGTCAGACATGACTGAGCATGCATGTAGGGCTAAACTGGAACCATCATCCAAATGTGACCGTCATGTCCCTACCAAGCGGAGGTGACACCCCAGGGACACTCCCTTCCTCCCTCTATCCCACACATCCTGAGAAATCTGCTTGTAGTAATAACACAGGAAAGGGTCACTGCACACAGGCCTGGCCAATTCTCTAGAACTCTCTGTGGAAGTTGTGTATATAAAGCCTGCCCTCTGCTGGAAGTCCTGGGCTGGCTTCCTCATGATAGTCCTCAAATCTGGCCTCACCTAGAACAGGGATCTGGTACAGGCAGGAGGGCCAGAGGCTGGAGGAGGGCAATTTTCCAGGTAGAAACAGTCATTGCTTTTGAGCAACAGATACCTTGGAGAAACTGCAGGAAGAGCTCCAACAGCTTTGTGAGTCAGCAGCAGTCAGCGGTGCAGACCTGCTTTCCCAGGATCTAGTGACCCAGAGAGTGGCAAGTTAGTCTGAGCTGGCCTCCAGTTTCAACCCAGGGTGGGTCACAGCTAAGATTACTGGAGTCCTATTCCCATGTTCTTCCCACACCCTAGGGGCTTCTAAAATGGCTCATCAGGTAAAGAATCTGTCTGCAGTGCAAGAGCCTCAGGAGACTTGGGTTTGATCCCTTAGTCAGGAAGATTCCCCTGGAGGAGAGCATGGCAACACACTCCAGTATTCTTTCTTGGAGAATCCCGTGGACAGAGGAGCCGGCGGGCTACAGTCCAAAGGGTTGCAAAGAGCTGGACACGACTGAGCACACACAAGATCCCGCAGCCTAGCCCACCCATCCTGGCCTACAACATCGACTCCCACAGAAAGCACATCTTCCCCCCTGTGACAGCTTATTGCTTGTGGAGTCACACAAACCCCTCAATTTGTCTTTTTCCCCTCGGTGGCTAATTGGACATTTGACAAATGTTACGGCAGAGACAGATGCAGAGTGACACAGGCTCTGGATGTTCACTGTGGGCTTTTAACTCCCCCAAGTGGAGCCCAGAGATGGCTCAGTAACATTTAATTGTCATATTGATTTGGAGATAATGGGGAATCCGTGTGTAATTATGAAGATATTAATATTGCTGTTGAACCTGGGTCAGCCCTGGTGCTGACAGCCTTCTGTGGGACCCACTGCACGCCCATCAAGCCCCAAGCTTTCAGGAAGCACCAGCTTCCAGTCGTTTGTCATCCACTATAAACACATGAAAAGGAGACATTTTCTATGTAGGAGTAAACTGAGCTAGATCTGTCATCCTGTCTTGCTTTTGTCAGCTATTTTTAATCTCCTAAGACGCTGATTACTCATTTTGCAAACTTATACTTATTGATAAATTCAGGGATTTGTTCAAGGATCAAATGCACCAAGATGGGGGACAGGCTCCACTCCCATTGGGCCCAGGAGCAGTGCTCCAATGCTCAGGAGCAGCCGATATCAGACTGCTTTGGTGGCTGGCTCAGCCTTTGTTCTGCTATGAAACATCAGCTGGGGCACAGAAGGAGCAAGACCCCCCTGGGACCCCCGGAGATCGAGGAGCAGTCCAAGGCATGGTGCCCTGAGCCCCTTCCCCAGCCCACTGGTATCTGTCAGCTATCCTTGTTGGGATAGGACGCAGACCTGAAGACCCCTGGGAGGAGGGTGCATGGAGGGATGCCCATGGCTTCCCAGGGAACAGAGCTGGATCTCCTTTGGTCAATCTCTGTGCCACCCAGTGACGATGATGGAAACTTCTGGGTGACAGGAGGGTCGGGGGAACGGGGACAGACATGAAGACGCTTTGTTCCCCAGGAAGCACTAATGGTACAAATTGCTCTTCTATCGATAATGAATGAAATGTATTGTGCATGATAATTACATTACATTACGGCATTACAGGACTCGAGCAAGATTATATAATTATAGATTAAAACAACAGTGTCATAGACAAACCTGTATTATATCATTATATAAATAACCGGGTCTAATACTTTATGGCCATATATTGCAGTAGCTGTGGTTACTGGATAAATGATAGCCGAGTGCCTCACTCTGCGGGGTCATTTGCATGTCATTAGCATATCCTTCCCAAGCAGGAAGCTGACAGATTGAGCTGATGGAGGGCTGGTGGCTTGGCAATCAGCCACCTGGAATAACGAGAACATTGCGTTTGGTGGAAGGTGCCATTGTCCCGAAAGCCTGAAGACTAACAGCCACATAACCTTCCACTGTCTCCCAGCTCCTTGTGCAGGAGCTCTTTGGATCTCTGCCACACTGACTTAAAAAAATAGATATCCAAACTTCTGACACTGTCCCGAAAGGCATATCTCCCATTTATTCCATCTCCTATTAGCCACATATTCGTTTGGGGCTTTGTTGAATCAGCTCCTGCTGCCCTTCAAGGTGCTGGAGCCTCTTCTCAAATCCCGAAGTCTTTGCAAGCTGGATGTCACCACAGCCAGGGGCACCTGCGAGGAAAGACCGTCTTCCTGGGCACCGAGCTGTGACTGTGCAATGACTTGTGCCCCCAGGGGGGTCACAAAAAGTGTGCCTCCCAGGAAAGATGTGCTGGGGGAATCTCGTGTGGTGGTGCGGCAAGCCCATGATGGAGGTCCCGCCTTGGGTCCAGAGCCCTTGAAAGCACAGTGAACTATGAGCTGTGGATAAAAGATCCAGAGAGAATGCTTGTGAGAGCGGCCCTCAGGGAACAACGGACAGACACAGCTGCCCCAGGAAGAAAGACCTCACCGATCTCAGTTCAGAGGCCAGTGTGCTCAACACCAAGTCTACTCTTGCCCTCAGCTGCTACCTGTTCTCACGGTTTCCCCAGTCCTGCCTGGAACTCACATTCCATCACGTCTCTACCCTCTGACTTTGCCACTTTGTCCTGCAGCACACATCCTGCAGTCCAACCCTTTACCATCTCCACACCTGCCCCCTAGGGCTGATTGCATGAGAATATCCCATGATCCTGGAGACTGGCTCTACTATGTATTGAAATCTTCCAATCTCTATTGGATCTTCACAGTACAGGGCATCTTTTCGAGTCTCCCTTGTCAACCACTTCTCCCACTCTTGAGAGCATGTGTCTCCCACCTTCATTTCTCTCCTCAAGGCTCTTACCCTGCAGACGCCTTCAATAGTTTACTCCTGCTTCACAGAGAAATTGGAGCCATCAATCAACTCTATCCTCTTCCTGGCATCAGTCTTGCATCTGCCCTTACCCTCATGCCATCCTTGGCTTCCCCCCTCATGCCTAAATGGCCACCCCTTGCCTTTCCACTCTGCATCCAATCTGCATCCAGGTACCAGGAGCCCCTGATCACCAGCTCTCCCCTTTCCCTCATATATAACCCATCTTTCATTATCCATTTGCCTCCTTCCTATCAGCATGTAGACACAACCAAACCTTCCCCTCCAAAAGTAAAACAAAATCCGTCCTGTGCTGGAGCTGGTTTGTACTGATTCATGGGAGCCCACGCTTAAATCTTCAGGAACTCTGCATGTCAATTGTTAGCTATAAATATTATTAAAACTTAAGTCATATAGGGAATTCCCTGGTGGTCCAGTTGTTAGGACTCCATGCTTTCACTGCTGAGGGCACAGGTTCAATCTCTGGTCAGGGAACTAAGATCCCACAAACCCACAAGCCATGTGGCAAATAAATAAAATTAAAAAATAAACCTTGTCTTATAAACTTAGAACTAATTTTAAAACAAAGGCAATTCATACTCAAAACTCACCACTATCTAATTTTTTACTCCATTTTACCACTGCCTGTACTCTACGTGTCCACTGCATCTGTATGTGAAGGAGATTCTGTGTCCTGGGGTGCTTCTGGGTCTCTCTTCCCAGCCTCACAGTCAGTAATGTCCTATTGGTAGCCTGAAATCAGTCATGAATTTACATCACAGAAATCAGCAAAGGCTACACACCAGGACTTTCTTCCCTGGAGAACTGGTTTTTACAGTTTATCAGCGTATCACAGACAATACCTCTTAGCAGTACCTTTTAAGTCCCACATTCTTGGCCCATCTTCCCAGTGAAGTTTCACCCAAGAGATGTCTCCACCATCCATTTCCACTGCCTGGCTTCCCACTTGCTCCTCCATACACAAATAACCCTGCACTTCCTATTTCACATAATGTGCCCTTGACACACCGCCAGTGACCTGCTGGGGACTTCCTGACCTCCCATCACATCTTCCATGCTGCAGCTTTGTCTCCTGTCACGCCACCGCTCCTCTCGACCCCTCCCAGCTCCCCTCTATAGGCCGGCACCTCCCCAGTGTCCTCAGCCCATCTTCACCGCACATGTTCCCTGTGAACCCCCTTGCCTTCAATTTCCAGCTACATGCTGATGATCCCAAAGCTGAATATTTAATCCAGACCAAACACTGACTGCCCCTGCACATCCAATGGAGAAGGCAGTGGCACCCCACTCCAGTACTGTTGCCTGGAGAATCCCAGGGAGGGAGGAGCCTGGTGGCCTGCCGTCTATGAGGTCGCACAGAGTCGGACATGACTGAAGTGACTTAGCAGCAGCAGCAGATACTTTACACTCCTCAGGAATAAAAGCCAAACTCATTCTCCTTCCCAAACCTTCCCAGCTTTGGTTGCCCATCCCATGAGTAGTGCCCCCTCTGCCCTAACACCCTGAGGCATCCTAGGCAACTCCCCAAACTAAGACAGCGATTCATGCTGCACCATCTCAGTTCGCCTCTCCTTCTGTCCCCAGCTCCTTCTTTGGGCCAGGCCACTATTTCCCCAGTTTCCAGTCCATCAGTTCTGTTCAGTTCAGTCACTCAGTCGTGTCAGACTCGTGTCAGACTCTTTGCAGCCACATGAACTGCAGCACACCAGGCCTGCCTGTCCATCACCAACTCCCAGAGTTACTCAAACTCATGTCCATCGAGTCAGTGATGCCATCCAGCCATCTCATCTTCTGTCGTCCCCTTTTCCTCCTGCCCCCAATCCCTCCCAGCATCAGGTCATAGGTGGGTATATTTCAGCCCATGGGAGATGCCCAGTGCAGGACTGGGGAAGAAAAGAGCAGGACTGAGCTGGACAGAGAGGACTGCGGGCCTGGAAGCTCAGGAGCCCAGTGTGAGTAAAGGAAGGAAGACAAAAGTCTGCACAGAGGTTTCAACAGACAGACAAGAGCTCCCTGAGGTTTAGGAGGAAGGCGGAAAGGGCTGGGTTGGGCAAAATCCTGGGTGATCTTGAGCAATTCATCCCAAGTGCCCCTAACTCTGTGATCTCCAGTAACACTCAGGGCAGAAAGAAGATGGTGGGGCTCCCCCATGTCTGCTGCCTTGGTTGGGGCCCCTGTCCTGCATGAGGCCCATCTCTGATTCTGGGTGCCTATTCTCCTCTCTCAACAGGTACGACACCATCACCAACCAATGGGAGGCGGTAGCCCCTCTGCCCAAGGCAGTGCACTCAGCAGCAGCCACAGTGTGTGGTGGGAAGATCTATGTGTTTGGGGGCGTGAACGAGGCAGGCCGAGCTGCGGGCGTCCTTCAATCTTACGTCCCACAGACCAACACGTGGAGTTTCATCGAGTCCCCGATGATTGGTGAGAACCAATTGTCCCCTCAGCCCAGGACCAGGGCAGCAGCCTCACTCCGTTGATTTATTCAGTCTCACTATCCCAAGCCCAGATATCCAGCTGAGCCTAAGGGTTCTGCAGACCCAAGTCTGGGCTGGGGGGCAGAAGGGGAATGTGGGGGGTGAACCCCCAGCCTAGGGGCAGCTGCAACTCCCACTACCCAGACAAAGGGCCAGTTGGTCTGTGCCAGGTGCTTCCTGGCCCCAGCTCAGTCCTCAGGCTACCCAGTGATGCTGGAGGTCTCTGCAGGCCCAGCAGAGGACCCTGACCTGTTCCTTGCCCTGCTCTCCCGGCAGACAACAAGTATGCTCCGGCCGTCACCCTCAACGGCTTCGTTTTCATCCTGGGTGGAGCTTATGCCAGAGCCACCACCATCTACGACCCAGACAAAGGGAACATCAAGGCCGGCCCCAACATGAATCACTCTCGCCAGTTCTGCAGGTGAGGGGGCAGGAAGCAAGGAAGTCAGCGGGAGGGACAGCAGGAGGGGTTGGCACAGATGACGGACCACCGTCCTGTGACCAAGGCGGTGCCCAGGCCGGAGCAACACCGTGGGTGTGGGTGCTCATGCAGAGCAGAGCGGGGAGCGCCCCAGGGCAGCCCCTGGCCCAGAAGCCCAACCCTTGGGCTCCAGCAGACCACCCCCCTCAAAGCTGCATAGGAAAGGCTTCCAACAACCCGGGGTCCTTAAGGCCTCATCTTCTCTCAGCGAGAGGAGAGGGTGGTGTGAGGTTTTCCCTCCTCAGGCCTGCCTGCTGGGTCACAGATGAGAGGTAGTGCTCACCCCAAGCTATGGATACCCTACCTGGGATGATGGTGGTTTATGCCCTGACGACACGTATGATCCTGATGGATCTTCGGACCTGGACCCAGTGAGGCACAAGGCACGGCTGCTTTGGAGCCCCGCAGCTGCCTGGGCAGAAACACACCCAGACCAGAGCATCCACAGGAAGAGACAGGCAGAGGTCAGAGTGTGGCCTGCTTCCCACGACGCTCTGGTCCCAAACCTTAACCACTCCGGGCAGAGAGGTGCACACTGTGCTCTTCCAGCCCCATCCTTTCTCAGACTAAGAGGAATAGGGAAACTAAAGGGGTCCCAGAGACTCCATTTGCAGCCTTTCCATACAAAGCCTTCCTGAAGACTCCTAGAGGTGACCCCTGGCGCTCAGTGTGGGAAAAGCATTTACTGAGTGCCCGCTGTTTGTTGGCATGGCCAGGAAAGCGACAATCCACTACTAACGCGTTACGGGACCTCAGGGAAACCGTCCTCTCTCTGGGGAAGTGCTAGCTATAAATGAGCCCTTGGGCCAGATGAGTGCCAAGTTCCTGTTAGTATGACGGTGTCACGGTTCTCGAGCCCTCTTTTACGTGGTGCCCATGTCCATGGCAACTCTGACAATATTGTCGTGTGGCCAAGACAACCAGGGTGTGTGCATGCCTTGCAAGTGGGGGGACTCCCATGCCTCCCCTGAGAGCAACAGTGAGTGTGGAGAGACGATGCCTGAGGGGAGGTTTAAGCTGAGTCTCGCACTGGAAGCGAGGACAGGAAATGTCACAGGGGGAGAAGCGTGAAGGCCCAGGCAGCACGGAGCTGTGAGAGAGAAGGCTGGGAGCGTCCGAATCTGGGAGGAAATCTAGACACACGGGTTGGGTCAAGGCTTTCAGAAATGGGTGGTGACTTAGGAAATGCATCTGCTCGATGTCAGGGGGTGGCCAAGAGAAACAGCCATTGGCTGAGATGAGAGAACTCGGACTGGAAGCACAGGGGGAGCCGTCTGTGTGAAGGGGTGGCTGAGATTCGCAGTGAGGGAGTCAGTGCAGGAGAGACGGCAGGACCCAGCCAGCGAGTGTGGCACAGGGTAGGCACCCAGGCTACCGTGGTGATGCCGGGAGCACACTGGGCCCTGATGGCCACGTGCAGACAGCAGCACAAGGTCACATGTGTGAAGGAATCACAGCAGCAAGCTTTGACTCTGAGCCCCTGGGCCAGGGTGAAATTCCTGCTCTTGTAGCCCATACTTAATTATGGTTTAGCTCCCTACACCCCGTCTGCTACCATTCTGGTGAGTCATGTTTCCAGCTGGACTTGAGTGGTAGGAAGGTTCTGTCCTGACAACACCAACAAGATGTTGTGTAGAGACCCATGACCTGAGCTGAGCACCTGCACATGGAGTCTCCCAGCCCATCTGAGTCAGATGCACAGGCCCCAGGCTGCCCAGGAGGCATCAGTGTCACCCGCAGCCAGAGGGTAGTATAGAGTGGCGTCCTGACTGGCCCTGGAGGAGAGGTGTTTTTCTTACACCAGCTTAGGTCAGAGGGCAAAGAAGAGCAGCAAGATCCCATAGGACTTTTTTCTTCTTAAAATTTATTTTTACTTATTTATTTACTTGGCTGCACCGGGTCTTACTTGCAGCATGTAAGGATCTTCAGTCTTCCTTGAGTCATGCAGGGTCTTCAGTTGCAGTATGTGGAATCTAGTTCCCTGGCCAGGGATTGAAACTGGGTCCCCCACATTTGGGAGCATGAAGCCTTAGCCACTGGACCACCAGGGAAGTCCTCAAGGTCCCGTAGGACTTTTGCAAAAGGGGAGAGGCGGCCAGCAACAGGACAGGGCTCTGTCTCCTGGTCCCGGGGGGATCCCCAGTGGCTAAGTCTCTCCCTGCTTTCTCTGACAGTGCTGTGGTGCTCGACGGCAAGATTTATGCAACCGGAGGCATTGTTAGCAGTGAAGGGCCAGCCCTGGGCAACATGGAAGCCTATGAGCCTGCAACCAACACGTGGACCCTCCTCCCTCACATGCCCTGCCCTGTGTTCAGACACGGCTGTGTCGTGATAAAGAAATATATCCAAAGCGGCTGACATCAGCAGAAAGCCCACATCGAGACTGTGGACACGTCTGGTGAGGCAAATGCTACTCACAAAGATCGACTTTCAGCAACACTGATAAGAGGCCAACCAACCCAATCAAGGGACTCACTGCGCTGGACATTTTGAATACTCTCTACATTGAATGTAGGAAATCATCCTCACCTTTGGGGGGACAAGAAGGAGTGGCCTCCAGGCAGCAGGAACCACAACCCTCCCAGCGAGCGAGCCGGGCCTCAGCGCTCCTGCAGGGGCACTTGCTCTGAACAGAGGCACTCGCTTGGCCCCATGCAATGGAGTTTCACACAACTTTCCAGCTGGGATAGAGCAGCTGTCTTTTTCCTTCCTGCAGAGCAAGCTTGACCCCCAGCCAACCATAGATCAGTCATCCTCTGACAATATTAGACGTCAGGCTCTTTTGGAATAAGATCAAAGTGTCCTTACCACTTTGATTCCTACTTTTGTTTTTAACCAATCTACACTTTCAGTGGCCGAGGGAAAACAAGGGACAATACTACATAACGGGGACACGAGGCCAAGGAGGCCGCCAGTCCCCATTGGGTCGATAAGTCCAGCCACCACGTGCAGCCTGATGTGACTGGGGCAGGGCCACCGTGGGGAGAGCTGGGGTCAGCCGTCTGTCCCGTCACAGGGTTTTCTACCGTGTTTTTGCTGGAGAAGGACAAGGTGATTGTGCTAGTTTCTCTTATCCAATATGAATTATTTAGATTTCCAAGGCATTTTCTTGATAAACAAAAAGGCTATTTTTAAGTACCGAGAGAAGGAGGCGGCCTCAAGAGGGATAATGTGGGAATTCCCAAAGCTCTTTGTAGGTAGTGCCAGAGTGGGGCATTTGCTCCAATTTTTCTATGTGCAGAATAGAGGATCTCTCCTGGGGGGCTGGGGTGGTGAAAGCCCCCATTTTATTTTTAGAAAAAGTAACTCCCAGACAGCCCTGTAGAAGCCGTGCCTCGTGGAGGCATTGTCAAGGAAAGATGACTGTTCCGGAAGGTAACCGGTTCTGGCTCTCAACACCAGGCCAGCTCCCTCCATGAGGTAAAGCTGAGGACTCGGGCCAGGCTGGAAGGGAAGGAGGGAGAATACATGTCTACAAAGCACAGGAGACTATTTTTGATATTTATAGCTATATATTAAGGCACCTGCCGCAAAGAGCTCTCAGGATGGGGACAGCCTTCTCAAACGAGCCGTGCCAGGCAAAGCCTGACGGGTCAGAGCAAAGCCGCTCTTCTAGTAGCATCTTAACCCAGGCAAGGGGAGCCCCGAGGGGAGGCCACCCCGTGGCTCACAGAGAAAGGCCCTCCCGCTAGTCCTCAGACCCTCAGACCTCACACGGTGACCAGTTTCCATTCCAGGGCACGAAGGATGCGGCCGCCACTGCTGCGCTGTTGAGTCGAAGTTGGTACCAAATACACATTTACCATTTTTATATCTGGGAAGTCGACTTGCCGTCATCTCATCGTGAAAACCATTTCTAAGGAGAAAAGGACAGGACACGCGTTCCATCTTTCAGTATTTGATGACACAAGGTCCCAGTGTTGGGCATCAACTTCTCGCACTACAAGTGTGGCTCCCACTTGGACAAGATACCAAGCTTCGTTATGCAGTTTTTAATATTATTTATTCTTTTAAAAAAGTAATAAGCACAAAACTACATACATTGTATGTCATTTAAAGTATTTATGTCAAACAGGGTGCAAGTGTGAACCCAAGGACTGGAGCACAAGTGTCTAACTGCCTGGGGCAGGGCGATGTCAGCGTTGGTGTGCATCTGCCTCCAAAGGAGGTGCTAGTGGTCAGCGAGACTCAACACAGATGACATTGAAATCCCGTTTCTCTCCTCATCTATCACACTGGAGCAAAACTGGCTATTTCTGTGAATGATATAAAACAGGGTTCTCTGTAATGGTATTGTACATAGTATATGTTTATTGTTAAGTTCTTGTTATATTATAATAAATATATTTATAGATCTAGACTCGGAAGCCAATGGAATGCCTCTGTGTGCCACCGTCCTTGACCCCAAGATGAGCAACCCGGTGCAGGCCTGTGTTGCCTCTCCTATCAGCTGTCTGGGCTCTGCCACAGACTCACATGCAGATCTTGCATTCTGCATCAAATGCAGAAAAGATAGGACTCCTTAGCAAGGGAATGTGTAGAGCTGAAAGTCAAGAATCAAGAACAATTAAAGTCAGAGTTGAAAGGGACTTGCAAACACTCTGGCATTGACTCTCAGGATCTCCCTTCAGTTTAAATGCTTTTTTTTTTTTTGGCTGTACTCCATGTGGGGTCCTTAATTTTCTGACCAGAGATTGAACCCATGGCCTCTGCACTGAGAGCAGGTTATCTTAACCACTGGACCACCAGAGAGGTCCCCAGTTTAAGTGCTCTTATTATACTTGTGTGACTGAAAGCTTCAAGGTCAGCTTTCCCCTGGTCTGACTCCTGTGCCCAAGACCTTTTGTGCCAAACCCACATGGCAACTCCACTTCATCAGCCTGAGATACAGCACACCTCCTCCAGGAAGAACAAGCTGTGCCTTCCATCCTAAAATCTAGTCAGGGTGGCCTCCCTATCTTCTTCAGTCCTGCCATAGGCTGTCCTCTAATCTGTTGAATAGACTGACTTTGCTCTACTAAGGACACCCACACAAAGCCCAGAGCAAAAGTATAGACCACCAGACAGGCCTGCACCCTCTCTTACAGGGAAAACATTTAGATTGAATGGATTCACAGGAGAAGGCAGATTTACCAGCATTTCACCCACAGGAAGAATCCCATACCCTTAATCCCCAAATCTCACCAAGACCTAAAATCTCCTTGCAAGAAAAAAAAAAAATTTGGAAGAAGGTGGGCTGGGACAGGGGATCTGGGAGTCCTCAAAGAACTCAGCTGACAGCTTATGATGAGTGGACCATACACTTGCCAAAAATACCTGCCCTGGTCCCTCAGCAACATCAGTCCTAGAGGAAAGGATGGAGAATATCTAGCAGATATCAATCAAGAAGAGCTGAAATGATAATCCATTATAAAAACCAAGCAATAGTTTGCTACCTCTTTCCTTCTCTACTCTATTTGCCTAAATCGAAGGAAATATTTTCTCTGGGTCTGTGAAGAGTCTGTGTACTTACCGCAAAATACATGTGTATCTGCTGTATCAGGCATCCGTGTAACCATGGGGAGAGGCTCTTACCATCAGACTTGGCATGTATGGTGAGGAAACTTACTGTGACAGCCACAGACAGGAAATGGATCACTCTGTGTGTGTGTGTGTGTGTGTGTGCGCATGAGAACTTTAAAAAATTCAAAGCTGAAATAGGAAGAAAACAGGAAAAATATTTGTAGTCCATATGACAAAGGATTAATATCTTTATTTAAAAACCTGTGTGATTCAATTAGAAACTGTTAAGTGATTGCAACTGTTAAACACGTCATGAATAGACCTTGCAAAGAGGAAACACATAATAAAAAAGTTCAACATAGATAATTATTAAATAATGAATCTTAAATAATGAGGTCACATCTTTACTTACTAAATTAGCTTCCCAAACCTTAAAAAAAAAAAAAAAAAAGGCAGGGGTGAGGAGGGTGTGTGAAGAGCAGTGAAACTCCTGGGTAGCACCAAGGGCTTTGTAAACTAAAATGGCTCTTAGAAAGTAGCATGGCTGATGACATGTATCAAGAGCCTAGAGTACCTGACCCATAAATCCACTTCTGGGCATCCATCAGGAAATAACGTGAACCATGGAAAAGGTCATGTAAAAACTAGCTCTCATTTACTGATGCTAACTGTATGCCAGACACCATACTGAGCACCTTAAGCACTGAATCCTTGTAATTCACTAGACAGCAGCTGCAATATAGAAAACACTAGAAGCGGGGAAGTGAAAGTGAAATTTGCTCAGTCATATCCAGCTCTTTGTGACTCCATGGACTTTACAATCCTCCAGGTCAGAATACTGGAGTGGGTAGCCTTTCCCTTCTCCAAGAGTCTTCCCAACCCAGGGATCAAACTCAGGTCTCCCTCATTGCAGGCGGATTCTTTACCAGCTGAGCCACAAGTGAAGGCCAAGAATACTGGAGTGGGTAGCCTATCCCTTCTCCAGCGGGCCTTCCCAACCCAGGAATCGAACCAGGTATCCTGCATTGCAGGCAGATTCTTTACCAACCGAGCTATGAGGGAAGGCTTATAGAAGGGGGTGAGCAAGATTCATATTTGTATATGACTATTGTTATATAAAATACGTATATAATACTATATAAGCTATATACATATACACAAAAATATGTAAAATATGTATATTAAAGTGACCAAATGTATAGTCATAAAACTACTATTCACTGAGCTGATGGAATTGTGGACAATGTTCTTTCTCTTTTCCAAAATGTATATAAAGTGATGATCTTATTTTTATAATAAAGATATAGATATACATGTATTTTTTAATGAGGAATGAAGGACAGAAAATAATCTTTTCCCTATATCTACCCCGAGAAATTCTCAAAGATCATTCCTATCTTGGACACCATAAACAATGGAGAAATCAGAAAGGGTTCAGAACAATGTAACAAAGAATTATAAATAAGAAAATAGATTTCCAGTAATAATCAAGACTTGTTTTTTTAAATCTAAAGGCTAGAGGTGAATGCGTTATATCTTCCTGTACATGAAGATTTTCATAAAACTAATGAACACCAATACTTCTCTATGTTCTTGGAAGGTCAAGGAAGATGAAAAAGACAATAATAAAGAAGAAAAACTTCTAGTTCAACAAAAGAAAACATCTATTTGTGCAAAACTCTGGAAGAGGTTACCAAGGTCCTTGTGAAGATATTCTCTGATTATGTATTTTATAACATAATTGCATCCATTATCTCATGTTATCCTCTCAATTACCCAAAAAGGCACAGGGCTTCATCTTCACTCTTTAAGAGGAAACAATCTCAAAAAAATTGAGTGACTTGTGCAGTAACAGTTAGACCCCGGGTGTTCTCCATACACTATTATATTTGACACTCATCACAGTCCTACAGAGGGTGGTTATCCCTGCTGACAAAGAGACCATAGGTTCCAAACTTGATGCAGAGTCAGTCTAAGGCACGTCAGTATTCAAATCCAGAGAGGCTGTGCAACATCACACTGCCTCCTCAAGGCTGTCTGGAACTGTGTGGCTCTTATTGCTCTAAGACTAAGGCTCCTTCCTCCTTCCCTAACCACCTCAGAAACCTGTGTTAAGAAAACAGAGAATGCTGTGAATATGATAGACATTTAGCTCCGTGCTGGATCCAGTTCTCTTTAGAAGCAATTGTTTTTTGAAATGGCTGGTAAGATTCTTGTAACACACTGGCTTCCTCCACGGAAGACTATGGTTTCACACAGGAAACCTGAGCTTAGAGGAAGAAAAAAGGTCACTGACTAAGATACTCTTGCTGCTCACTTAAAATTCCTCCTGTGAGCCTTCACTCTGTGTGAACTCTTAAGGAGTTCCCACCCCAATCAGGGAGAGTAAAGCAAAGTAGAGAACAATGCTAGTACTGGCTGGACCATCCTCCACCCCAGAGGGCACAACATGACCCTGTCACCCAAGAAGTAGAAGGTCAAACTGCTAAATGGGGACTTGAGGACCTAAAACGAGGACCAAGAAGCCTGCCTTTTCCATATGATGGCAAAAATTAGACAACCCCAAAATCTATTGTCATCTTCTAAAATTTACAACCCATGTGCTCTGCTGCCCTCTAGGTAACACTTGGCTAGTCCCTTGGGCATCTATCCTCATGAAAGGTGAGCACAGCCTTTGAGTGGATCACACCAGGTCAATAACACTATGTTCTCTACAGGCAGGGACCATGTCCTCCTATTCCCACCACAGAACACATCACCTTGATGAGTAGTGGCAGCAGATTCCATTGACAGCATGAAAAATGTTCTGAGTTATGAAAAGTATAAAGGCAAGGCCACAATTTTATGCTCTGCTTTATCCATCCCTGTTTACAGATGACTGAAGCAACAGTTTTGTTAAAAGGTTTTCACTTACTATGTTATAGAATTCCATCACTCTTGGAGAAGCTAGACACTGCTAGTGCAAGCCTAGACACCATAGAGTTCATCAGCCCTGTCCTCTTAGGGTTTAAGCCCTGGGGACTTTGCATTCCTGGCAGTAAAAATCAGCATTTCAAGCCCTTCAACTCAACACCTACATTCCCTGATGAAAGTGTTTGTCGCTTAGTTGTGTCTGACTATTTGCAACCCCGTGGACTGCAGCTCGCCAGGCAACCTCTGTCCATGGAATTCTCCAGGCAAGACATACTGGAGTGGGTTGCCATTCCTTTCTTCAGGGGATCTTCCCAACCCAGGGATCCAGCTCTGGTCTCCCACATTGCAGGCAGATTCTTTACCATCTGAGCCACCAGGGAAGCCCTACGTCTCTATTACTACTACTGCCCTATTTTAAGCCTTTACTTCTTAGTTGTTGCTATTATAGCCTCTTTTGTGGTTATTTTTAAAAATAACAGCTTTGTTGACATGTAATTCATATGTGAAAAAATTCACCCTTTTAAAGTATACAATTCAGTGGTTTTTGGAATAGTCACAGAGTTAAGCAACCATCACCACTGTCTATTTGCAGAACATTTTCATCATCTCTAAAAGAAGCCTGGGAGTTTTGGGTTTGGGGGCATATGCCACCTGTCTCCTTGCATGGTCCTTCAATAAATCTTTCTCTGTTCTCCCTGCCAAAAAACTGTATCCATTAGCAATCACTCTCTGTTACCCCCACCCCCAGCACATGGCAACTACAAACCTACCTTTTGTTTCTATGGATTTGCCTATTATGGACATTTCATACAAATCAAATCACATAATACATGGTCTTTTATTTCTGGCTTCTTTCACTTACCAATGAGTTATCAAGATTCACCCATGTTGTGGTAGGTACTAGTACTTCATTCCTTTTTATGTCCAAATAATATTCCAAATAATGAATATAAAAATAGGTATATTTTGTTTAACCATTTATCAATTGATGGGCATTTGTTTTCCTTTCTTGTTTTAACCATTAATAATGCAGCTATAAACAAACATATGCAAGGTTCTGAGATGAAATAAATTTGAAAAATGCTGGGTTTAACAAAGTTAAACAGGTTTCTTTATGACAGAACTTCTGTGTCAAGAACACAGGAACAGTCATTATAATTTTATTGAAGTAGATACATGAAGTAGTGGTTTTCAAGCTTATTTGGCCACAAACTACCCTCTACCACACAAATCTGGAAAACTTTTTCTCTACTTTTTCTCTACTAAACTATGCCAAAAGCTCAAAGAGTTACATGGGATGTTGAGGTCAATACATTCTGCCTCTCATCTTTGAGAGAAGCACATCAGAAAGCAAAGGAATTATTATGAAAAATTCTGAAGCAAATTCTAGTTTAGAACCCTCAAAATATTTAAGAAAAATTGATACACCTTTATATAACAGTAGAAGGAGTGAGATCAGTATTCTTTGAACTCAAGAAAACCCTTTTTCTGAATACAGTAAAATGTTTTACTGCAATTTTCTAAGTTCCAAAAAGACTTTCGCATCTCTTACACTGCACTGTAAAAACACTGAAAAAATGAAAATAATTTCACAATAATTATTCTACACAACTAAAAATACCCAACCTTCATATCCAGTGACAGTTGTAAAAATGTGATCTGACAATTTCTGGGAAATATTCTTGGGCATTTTGACAATCTTTTCAATAAGTGAGCTACAGCAGAGAATAAAGATATCCATTATTTGTCCCACCAACATTTACAATTCAAAACTTTCACCTTAATTCTAGTATTCTCATTCAATTCAGTTCAGTTCAGTTGCTCAGTCATGTCTGACTCTTTGTGACCCCATGAACTGCAGGACACCAGGACTCCCTGTCCATCACCAACTCCCGGAGTTTACCCAAACTCATGTCCATCAAGTTGGTGATACCATCCAGTCACCTCATCCTCTGTTGTCCCCTTCCCCTCCTGGCCCCAATCCCTCCCAGCATCAGAGACTTTTCCAATGAGTCAACTCATTGCATGAGGTGGCCAAAGTATTGGAGTTTCAGCTTTAGCATCAGTCCTTCCAATGAACACCCAGGACTGATCTTTATTTGGACTGGTTGGATCTCCTTGTAGCCCAAGGGACTCTCAAGAGTCTTCTCCAACACCACAATTCAAAAGTATTCTCACTAGATTATATTAAAACATAAAAATATTCTATTTAATATCAACATTTGTGTTAATAGTGAGACAAGTTTCATCCAATTCTAGTTATAAAATCTTGAATATATCTGGAAGAAAAAAGATGTTTTTGAAGATCTTTTGCTTTTTTGTTTCTGGGGGATATATATTTAAGTTCAAATAATGTGGAAATTATTTGTAAAGAAACATTCCAAAGAAGTGAAACTGATTTTTTACAGTGTGATAAGCAATTATTTCTTTCTTTTGCTACAAACTCCATTTAAAACAAGCTTATTAAAGAAATGTCTTTATTAAACCATTGTAAACTACAGAACTGACAGCTTACTGATGTTTCCTCTAAATATATGAAGTAATTTGAGACTTCCCACCACAAATAACCTTTATTTCATAACATTTTAAGTATAGTATTACTTGTGGATTGTCACATCTCCTTTTAAAAGAAAATTCTGTTTGCAAAGTCTTGTTAAAATACTTCGCACTTATTAAAATGCTAAAATAGAAATTTGTAACTATTTCCAATACTTTCCCAAGGAAATTTAAGCTATAAACAAAGTAACTATACACAATGTTTAGAAATAATGCTATTCCATATCAAAATTAATTTTGCTTTGTTGCCATAATGAGAACATTAGAAAGTTCTATGTAGATAGCCACAGACATATGACTCAGGCTATTCATGTGTTTGCTTTGTTTTGTTTTTGTTAATAGTTCCAGAGTCTCTTAAGCCTGTGGTTTTACTGGTGGCTCTTAAGCTACTATGATAACATATGATTTGGGAGTGATGTTACTGATTTGCCATTGTTTAAGAAGCTGAAAATTCAAGAGCATAGCCTGTCAGGCTCCTCTGTCCATGAGATTCTCCAGGCAAGAATACTGGAGTGGGTTGCCATTTCCTCCTCCAGGGGATCTTCCCAACCCAGGAATCGAACCCATATCTCTTCTGTCTCCTGCACTGGCAGGAGGGTTCTTTACCACTAGGGCCACTTGGGAAGCCCAATAATTTATTAGGGATCAAATATGTTAAACCGCTCCTGACATTAGATCTTTTTAAAAAACACATATTCCCTTGTAGCTCAGTCGGTAAAGAATCTGCCTGCAGTGCAGGAGACCTGGGTTCGATTCCTGGGTTGGGAAGATCCCCTGGAGAAAGAAATGGCAACCTACTCCAGTATCCTTGCCTGGAAAATCTCATGGACACAGGAGCCTGGTGGGCTGCAGTCCATGGGGTCGCAAAGAGTCAGGCATGACTGAGCGACTAACACTTACTTATTCTACCTAAGAAATCTTAAACCCTGTGCTCTGACAAAAGTCTCCCTTTAGTACATTCACATAGCTCCTCCCACTGTATTTCTCTTTAGATTCATTACAGACATTAAGTCCATAGATCCTTTCCATCGTCTCCCAATTTAGTGACCTCACTCTGGTTTCATTTGCATTCATACCCAGGAATGAAATTCCTCTCCCCGAAGTTATCTCAGCCCCCTAATATTCTGGTCCTTCAGTTGGACAAATAAGCCTAATTACAGTCTCCATCCAACTCTCAGCCTCCTCTGAGGCTTCATCTGGAGTGACACCTACAAAGCTGGGGAAAGCCTGCATTCACATAGGCTGGCGCCACTGCTAATACACGGCCCCTACCCTCACTTGGGCCCTCACCTTATTCTCACCGGCTCCTGAAGAGCTCCCTTCCCTCTTTTCATCAGTGACTTCTAAACCTTCACTTCTCTCCCTCAAATCTCTTATTCAGAACTCCTCATTCTTATCAGAAGAATGTAACCTTACATCACAGTAACTAACACAGAGGATAGTGGCAAGTGACAGCACGGTTTTTTAAATCTTCCCGAATTGAACGTTAAAAACAGAGCAGCCAGGGTGAAACATTCAAAGACTCGGGGGATGACATCTAAAACAAAACTAAGTAGAAAAGAATCTCCAGAACTCCAAATCCCAAGTGAGGAGGATCAAACCACTAACAGCTATGAGACTGTGGTGCATGTGTGAAGACGAAAGGAGAGGACAGTCACCGACATCTAATGAAAGTGAAAATCCCCACGAGTGCTCACTAAAAGAAAAGCTCGGTGGTGGCGTGGGACGGGGAGGGGGCGCGGGCACTGAGGAGAGCACCTGCCACTGAGGAGTCTTGCGTCCTGCAGTTCTCACGTGAGCGCAAGGGCTCTGAGCCTTGCACACATTCTGAAAATGAATCAGCCAATGCCCCATTTCAGGACCAAGCCCCATACTAAGACAAAACTATTAGGGATAGAATCTAAACTGAACAGCACAGGGACAAAACAGAAACAGATAAAAGCAGGAGAGAGGAACAAAGTAAGGGGAATTCACAAAGGAACCAGTCATATACTTAAACACTTCACAAAAGTAATAGAAGAGAGAGCTCTAGAACTGTAAAATTCAGGCTTCCCTGTAAAAATTCAAGAAAAGTAACATATATATATAAGAATAAAAAGATTGAGGAAAAATCTCACATAAATATATTCCAAGAAAAAAAAACTTTAAAACAAGAAAGCTACCCTTACAGGCAATAAAAGCCCTCCACCAAAACATGCCTAAAAATTACATGAAAACTTTACTATTTCAAAACAAGCCAGAGGACAAAAACAATAATAGAAGAATGAAAGAACAATGTAGACCAAAAATCAGAAAAACTCACAAAGGATGTGAAATAACTCAGAAAGAGGGGGGGATATCATGTTAGAAATGTACACTAAAGCAGAAAGAACATAACAGTTAATTTAAAAAGAAAAAGATAATGCCTTAAGATAAATAGAAAGGGGGGACAAGGCAGGGAGTTTTTGAGGTAAAAAGGAAATGAAACTCCTGGTTCCGGTTAAGACTGAGTAAATATACTCAACTCTATCTCTCCCACTGATCACAACTAAAAGTCTTGAACAACAGATATTTTTTTAAAAAAAGATTATAATTAATCGCTAAAGGCTCAGGGAAAAAAAAAAAAAAAGAAAGAAAGCATGTGAACTCAGTAGGAAATTCAAACCTCAAACACTCTCCCACATCGTGGTGAGTGCTGTGGTTTGTCTTTTATCACCTACATTCCCCAGCCTACGCTCTAGGGCAGTCAGAATCTGTGAAGAAAAATGCTCTCTGAACACCCTCCAGACCCAAAGACAGATGAGCCTCAGTAATGAATCGGCCTCCTCGTGGCAGCGGTAGCAGTGAAAACAGGTGTAACCTTGAATATTTTTTTCTTTCTATCCAGACAACCAGAAGAGGGGGCTAGATCACAAAGAATAGGGAGTAGAGAACGAGGCCCTTTAAATTACTGTATGAAATCCAGGGAGGTGCACGTGCATAGAATTGACCAGGATCAGCTGAGCAAAGGCTATACAATTTAAATTACTGTATGAAATCCAGAGCTGCACGTGCATAGAACTAACCAGGATCAGCTGAGCAAAGCCTATACAACTATGGTGAACAACCCAAGGTCCTCCTAGACTGGCCTCTGGGTGGTACAGATAGTTCAGTTCAGTCGTGTCCAACTCTTTGCAGCCCCATGAACTGAGGCACACCAGGCCTCCCTTCCCATAACTAACTCCTAGAGCTTGCTCAAACTCATGTCCATCGAGTCGGTGATGCCATCCAACCATCTCATCCTCTGTCGCCCCCTTCTCCTCCTGCCTTTAATCTTTCCCAGTATCAGGGTCTTTTCCAATGAGTCACTTCTTCCCATCAGGTGGCCAAAGTATTGGAGCTTCAGCTTCAGCATCAGTCTTTCCAGTGAATATTCAGGACTGATTTCTTTTAGGATGGACTGGTTAGATCTCCTTGCAGTCCAAGGGATTATCAAGAGTCCTCTCCAACACCACATTTCAAAAGCATCAGTTCTTTGGCATTCAGCTTTCTTTATGGTCCAACTCTCACATCCATACATGACTACTGGAAAAATCATAGCTTTGATTAGATGGACCTTTGTCACAAAGTAATATCTCTGCTTTTTAATATGCTCTCTAGGTTGGTCATAACTTTTCTTCCAAGGAGCAAGTGTCTTTTAATTTCATGGCTGCAGTCACCATCTGCAGTGATTTTGGAGCCCCCAAAAATAAAGTCTCATTGTTTCTGCATCTATTTGCCATGGTACACATATCAGTTTCCTATCGCTGCTATTAAAAATTACTACAGGTTAAGTGGCTTAGGACAATGCAAATCTGTTATTTTTCGGTTCTGGAGATCAGAAGTCTAATGGATCTTATGAGCCAAAACTGAGGTGTGAATAGATACATGTTAACTCCTGGAGCTCTGTTAAAAAATTCTGTTTTCCTTGTCTTTTCCAGCTTCTAGGAACTACTTGCATTCCTTGGCTCAGGGACCCTTCCTCCATTTTCAAAGCTATCACTCCAATATCAGCAGTTGTCAGGACAGAGAGCAAGGAATGAACAGGTAGAGCACAAGAGACTTTTAGGGCAGTGAAGTTAGTGTTAATAATATGCAATGATGGACACATGTCATTATATACTTCTCAAAACTCATAGAAAGTGCAATGCAAAGAGTGAGCCCTAATGTAAACTATGAGCTTTAGCTAATAATATCAATGTTTGCCCATAAATTGTAACACATGTAAAATGTTAATAATGGGAAAATGGTGAAGTGGTGGGGCGGTAAGGGGGTGTAAGGGAACTCTGAATTACACACTAAATTTTTCTGTAAACCTAAAATGCACAAAAGAGTCTGAAATGCAGTACTTGGATGCAATCTCAAAAACAACAGAATGATCTCTGTTCGTTTCNAGCTAGTAAACGCTCTATAAGTAAGCTGTAACAATCTCCTTGAACATAGACACAAGTTCTTTCCCATGTTTATAGTCCCTCAAACTGATGACTTTTACATTAGTCCAAACAAAAGAATTAGTGCCCAAACTAAGTCAGCTGCAATACAGATGGAGAAGGGGTGACGGAGAAGGTGTGATGGATATGAGACAAGTTTAGAATGAGGGGGAAAAAAAATCAACAGAATACACCACATGATTACAATGAGATTCATCATAAAGAAGAGAAAATTTAGGATGACAGGAGTTGGATCCTTGATGGACCAGGTTTTATTCACAAGATGAAAAATACAAGAAAAGGAAAAAGGAGACTTCTTGGAAAATTTTTAAAAACAAAATGCTTCATTCAATGCTTAAACAAAGAACATTTAAAAAGAACAGTTCGAACTGTGATTAACCATGCCAGAAATCTGGTACATTATATCTAAAAGAACTTAAGTTCCATGAGGACAAGGACTTTTTGTTTTGTTGGCTGCTTTATTTCTAGCTCCTGCAACATATAGTAGGCACTTATTATATATTTGTTGAATCTGTGAAAGGATGATTTAGGTAAGTTTCAGCTTCCTATGTCAATTAAACCAAAAAGTAAGTTAAAGATTTACTATATGTCCAGCATTGTTTTAAATTCCTACAGGAAATATAAATTATGATACTTCTTTTATATCCCCCTTTCCCACATGAATAAGTTACTAAGTTTTACATAACATTAGCAATTTACTATGTTACAAAATACAGCTAAATTCTGAGGAGGAACAATACCATAAGGGATATCTATTGGTACAGAATGGGCATGAATAAAGTGATACAATATTAATATGAAGGGTCACAAGAAACTAAGAAAAAGTTTTGGTAAAGTAAGGTTAGACTCTAGAAAAAGTCAAAGAGAGGCAAAGACCCAGCTTCATTCCTGGGGCCCTCAAAACCTGATTGAGACTCAAATTCAATTATAAACTCCTTATCTAAACATTCAGATAAAACTTTCAAAAGTCTGCTTCCCAGGTTTATCAATATCAGTCTTCTGATATATACAACAATCAAAAGTAAAAATTAACCTGTAAAACCAAGAAAAACAAATTAAAACAGTTCCTTTTTATGATCTTTAAAAATGGGGGGGGGCGGAATTAAAGATTTATGTAGAGGAAGATTAGCATACTAACCTTGGAACATATATATATATATACACCAGACAACACAAATACAGGCATTCTAAAGCCAAGTACATTCTATTCACTTAAAGCAATAAACCCCATAAAATTCTGGTGTGAAATCTCTCTCCACATTTAAATTCTATTATTCAAAATACACCGATTACGTGATCAGAGAGAAGAGCACTATAAAATAAGTGAACCATACTACCTGACCGTCTATTGTAGCATAGCTTTCCAATGAGAAAAACAAATCGCGGAAGTAATCCATTTGATTCTAAACAGACAATCTTCATGTGAAGTTAAAATTACACTTGTTCAACAGAAAAGCTTTAAGCTAAAAAATACCTAGGGCGACTAAATCTAAAAGAATCATAGAACAAGATTTTAGGGGTGCTTAATAAACATCAGCATGCCCTAGCTGCAAAATAGATGAGTTCAGCTAGAAACAAAGCATTGCATTTGCAGCCAATAGTAATGATGATTAAGCTGAAGAAAGATATGTTTTTCTTGTCATCTTTATTCAAGTATTTCACAGCAGTTATATTACAAATTACAGTAAATGTTCAAAATTCCAGAATTCAAAAATTAAATAATTTACTTCAAACTAATGTAAAATGAAGTCAAATGTAAAACATCAACTTAACACAATTCTAAATTAAACTACAAACCCAAAATAGACCATAGTTGAGGAGGTCTACTTACTCTACAAAGTAGACATACATGAATGAAACCAAAGAGAACTCCCAAAGTCTAAATAACCAAATGTACAAAATACAAAAGATGTTGGTACAAGTCCAAATTCAAGCTTACAATGTGATTACAAATAATAATTATAATAACAATGGCATTCAGCTACGGGACCTGACACTGAAGATACCTACTGAATAGCACCATAGCTGAACCAACTTAATCAAAAAATGGGAAGATATTACCACCCCACTCCCTAAAAAATAAAATCCAGTAAATCTACAAATACATTGGCATATGAGAAAAATCAAGTCCTGAAAGAATTACTGAAAGGACAATAAAACTAAACAAAAAAAATTAATCACAGGTGAGATTCAAGCTCAAAAACACAATTAACTCCACAGCCATCAGTTTCAACCCTAGTGCGGTTCCATCGTCTTCAAAAGCTCCTATGGTCCCCACAGCTGAGCATTAACTATTGTTGGGCTGGGCCGTGATACACATTTTAGTCATTTGGGAGCAAGGTTTTACACAGGAGCTAATGTATAATGCTCACAATAGGAAATAAGAACAGAGGTCAATTTGTACATATTTTTGCCAATGCTATACAGCAAAAATCAAGAACTTACAGAAAGGTAAACAAAATTGAGTTTGCTTGGATAATTTTACAAGCTGCTTTAAACTATAGAACCACCAGATAGCTGTAAAGTAAGCAAAACTGGTATAGCATGTTTCTTTTGCAGGGGGAAAGGGGCCAGAGGAGTTAGTACAGTTTCAGCTCATTTTTCTCCCCTTGGCATTAGATTGGCTTTCTCTTTAAGACCTAAACTGTTCAGAGTGGCAGATCCTATCATACTGAGGTTGCCTCCTATTTCTCTTATCTCTATCAAGGTTAAAATTAAAAAACTTGATCTTTTGGAAGCATTTTAATGCTGAACATAAATAAATTTCCCTTGTCAAACTCACTGATGGCTAAAACCTTAACCTGTACAAATTTAGTAACTTACTAAGAACATGTGCATTTTTTTTCCATTCACAAGTGCTGCTGTTACTTGAACAGAATGCTTCTGAATTAGAGTAACTGGAATAAATATTTAAAGAAAAATAGTGCAGCAAGAACCTGAGACTTGCAAAAAACCCTTTTACCAGAAACTTGCTACAAAAAATCTGCTACATTTATTTCATCAAATCTTTAAATTCTGTAACAATTTCCATCAAAATACAAAATGCTAATGTATTAGACAGTAAAATAGCTTGAACTGGTATGATGGTAATAAATATTAAAGAAAGCATGAAAATCCTCCCAATAATCAAATTAGAGGTTTCAAATGACCTCCCCTTTAAAATTGGTTCATCGTTAATCGCACTTGCCCACCTTAAAAATACAGTGTGTCTACACGGGTAGCATCTTGAATTCTATGACTAACTGAATATCATGAAAAGTTCATAGGTATAAAGAAAACAAGTGGCATTATTTTAAAATTAAACTAGAGTTAGAAAGCGTAAAATGTTCATGTAAATGCAAAGAAGCACTTAAGATTACTGCAGTAGCCTTGGCCAAAGCGTGCTTTCTGCACTGGCATCCAGCACCCTACAAAGCCAGAGACGAGGAGACAAGTACCTTAGCTTCAGCATGTAAACGGTGGCAAAGTGAATACAGAACTCTGTAGACACCGTTGGTAACTAAAACACAAAAAGCTGAGGTAGCTCAGTATCTCTGCAGTAGTCCAAGACCATTTGCTCTAATTAAAACCCAAACTACATGTGTTGCATATATTGGAAAGACACACCTGTGCAGCTAACGGCTATAATGAATGAAGGTATCAAGCCAACTTGTCAAAATTTTCTACTTTTTTGTTTAAAAATCATCTGATAAAAAAGTCACTGCACTCCTTTTGTCACTTTGTAACTGCCAAGACTGTGTCTCTGAATTTGTAGAAAGTTTTTGTAAAACTAGTAATCCATAATTAATTTTAGATAAGTACAAGTCACAGAAATCACTCAACAAGATCCAAAATGGGTTCCGATCAAAATGAAGTTAGTTGTGAAGGTAAGCTTATGATGAGGGATTTAAATATTAATACTGTTATTCAAGGACCATACCAGAGCTCACCTGCAACTATGCATATTGAAAAAGAATTTTATGGAGCTCCTAGACAAAAATTCCTCTTTTCTTTCCATCTGGCAAGTCCTGGCTTTAAACCAAAATAGTAATAATTTGCTATACATGAAAATCATTCTTCTCTGGGAACTCAGACATGAATATCCATTAAATTACCACTGACAGAAGAAAATAGAAGGCAGTTCTATTTTCTGACCATCATTGTCATCAATACCAAAGAGAGTGTGGTGTGTTTTTTTTATGGATTGTATATTATTTTTTGTTGTTGTTGCTTCATCACATGTTTCTTAAACAGAAACGAACCATACAGGAAAACTTACCATTTTTAGTATATTTTGTAGCTTAACAACTTTCTTGATTGAGTTTTAAAAGCAATATAGGCATTTCATACCAAATCACTGGCTGCCTCTTAATGACACAGAGTATCAAAACTTATTTTCAGGGCTGTGACCAAAGAAAACATTCTAATTCATTTGCTACAAACAAGCCCATCCTTGTGTTTAGCCTTATCCTTTCTCAAATGAATAAAAAGGCACATTAAAGGCAGTTCTAAAGAGCCTAATCTAATTTCATCCAGTTTCTTCAGTTTCCCGCCAGAATATACCATAGCCAATTTCAAAACAGGCTTTAGTCCATTACCCAGAGAAAAAAAAATAAAACAAATATGATAAATGGGGTAGAAAGGAGAGGGAAAGGAACAGGTTGCCCATTTTTTTAAACAATTCAACACAGTAAGAACTGCCCCATCCAGTTTCCTCAAATTTGCTGGTCTGCTCCCTAAGAGAGAAGTCTCCGAAAGAGAGTACACAGAAAGAGGAGTGGAAGTGAGAGCAGTTTCTGTAGCACCAAAATCTCCAATCTGTGGGGCTGTATTTTTTATTTGCAGAAAATACAACATGTTTCTGAAGTTCTGTTTGGTTCTTGTAGGCTGGTTGGTTTCAGGTACCTGAGACAATAGCACCAAATTCAACAGAGAGAAAGAATGAGTGAGAGAGCACTTTACACCAAGGCTCTGCACGTTAATTGGTGCAATTTGAAATTGAATGGCTCAGAAGACTGCTCTGTCAGGAGCAGATTGGAGGGGATAAACCACTCTTCTTGAAAGGTTCATAGGAATGTCTCAAACATATGAACTGTTCTTTCCATCTCCTATAAGGGGGAGGAAAAAAGTACAAGTTACCTATTAAAGGAAATACAAAAGCATTACGGAAAAATTCACTTCAACTTTCTCAAGAAAGAATTTTAGATACAAAGTTAAGCTTTAAATATATTCCTGATTATAATACTATAGTTACTGTGTAAGACTATCTGCTCTAGACATTTCCAAATGCCTATTTTACATTTAGGCTAATGAGGATGACGCTAGCAATGAGTTCTTATTATACCAGATATATTATTAAGAAATTTGCATATATAAATAATTTGCCAGGTAGTAAATAGCAGAGTCAAGATTTGAATACAGAGTCAGGATTTGAATACAGGTAGCCTCACTCCAGAGCCTACACCCTTCCCTACTCATTATGGAGTGGGTTGCCATTTCCTTCTCCAGGGGACCTTTACGACCCAAGAATTGAACCTGGGTCTCCAGCATTCCAGGCAGATTCTTTCCCATCTGAGCCACCAGGGAAGTCCTCATTATATTCAACTCCCAAAGCAAAATGAATGTATTCCATATAGTAAAACTTGTACCCCAAAGTAGAATGCACCTTGTTCCCAATGCTGTTCACTTCAGTTAGAGTTGAAATTTAGAAAGGAAAAAAAAGCCAGGAAGAGTCAATGCCACCACCACCAGGAATGCCACTCACTGGTGATTCTGCTATAGATTTCCTTCCCTCCTAAATGAGGCCCCAAGATTATGCAGTTCCAAGACCCAGACTGAAAAATGTATCACTGCTGAAGAGTATTCAGTCCATTCAGTCCATTCATGATAATCAAATATCATCATGAGAATAAAGAAGTTCTACAATTTAAAAAAAGTAAAGAACTCTACCCCACACATTACATTCAGATAGGCAAATGCCAAATACATCTGGTTTTCTTTCCCCTCTTTATGAAAAATAAATGTGTGTGTGCTCAGTCATGTCTGACTCTTTGTGATCCCATGGACTATAGCCCATCAGGCTTCTCTGTCCATGGGATTTCCCAGCCAAGAATACGAGAGCAGGTTGCAACTTCCTACTCCAGGGATCTTCCCAACCCAGGGATCAAACCCCCATCTCTTGTGCCTCTGCTTTGGCAGGTGGATTCTTTAACCACAGTGCCACCCAAAACACCTCCAAAGAAATTATATCCTACATCTCTACAGAACTAATAAAGTATACTAACAGATTATCATCTAATCAAAAGGTTATATAAATGATCAATCAAAATTACTCCTGATAAATGTTTCATCATATATTACTGAGTAAGAGAAAAGTCCAGTTATGAAACAGAATATACAATACTATCCCAACTTTTAAATACACATTCATACTTATATACATGTTATGTACATCTAGACATTTTTAAAGGATGGAAGATATTCTAAGAGATTAACAATGATTAGTATCCTCAGATGGTGGTATGTGGGTGATGTTTTTATTTTTTCATTTTTGCTTTCCTGTTATTTCTACATTATTATATAAGGTTGGTACAGAGTCATAAAAATGTGACAGAAAGATATGATTACAAAATGTTTTAATACAGGCATTGTTGTTGTAATTTAGTTGCTGAGTCGTATCTGACTCATTTTTGATCATTTTTGTAGCCTGGCGCTACACAATCCATGGGATTTTCCAGAAAAGAATACTGGAGTGGGTTGCCATTTCCTTCTCCAAAGGATCTTCCTGACACAGGGACTGAACCTGCATCTCCCGCACTGCAGGCAGATTCTTTACCACTGAGCCACCTGGGAAGCCCAGTACAGGCACACCCTGGAGACACTGCCTTCCAGACAAAAAACAAAGGCAGTTATATAAATTTTTTAGTTTCCCCAGTGCAAATAAAAGTTGTGTTTACACTACACTGTGTAATGGCATTATGTCTAAAACACAATGTACACACCTTAATTTTTTTTAACATTTTAAAATTTGTGGGGAAAAAGTGCTAACCATCATCTGAGCCTTCAGAAAGTCATAATCTTTTTGCAATAACATCAAAGATCACTAATCACAGATTACCATAATATAATAATGAAAATGTTTGAAATACTACAACTATTATCAAAATGTAACACAGAAGCACAAAGTGAGCAAATGCTGTTGAAAATTGGAGGTGTTGCCACAAATCTTCAACTTGCAAAAACTTCAGTATGTGCACAGGACAATAAAGCAAGATATGCCTGTATTCCTTATTACACATGCAAAATAGGCACATCCTCTACACATAAATCTTTAACATACTAAAAATGTTCCTTGAGAACAGAGATTTTTGTCTTATTCATTTTTTTGCATTCACATTTGCTCAGATGACCTCAAAAAACAGAAGAGTGACTTAATGATATAAATTATATGAAAAAAGGTATACGCTCGTATTTATAAGAAATTTTCTTATGGACCATAGTTGTCTAGAAGAGAAATGGCTCACTTCTATGGTATCCAAGCATAAGAACAACCACTCGTGTGGCTGTTTCACAAAGCCTAGATCTGATTAAATGAGACGACTTTTAAGTTCTCTTCCAATCATTACTAGGGTGGCCAATAGGTCTCGTGGCCCATACCAACTCCTCTTAACCAGTAGTGGCTGCCTAGAGAGTAGTGGTAACATGGACTGTGAGGCCATGCTCACATTCAACAGGCCCAAGTGACAGGCATCATCTGTGAAGTCGCCGAGAAGCAAGGGAGGGGAGAGCTGCGCCACGCTATTCCGTGTGTCTGCCAACCATGGATTTCTGTGTTTTGATAAACAAAGAAACCCAGATTACTTCTGTTCTGAGACAAAAGGGTACAAAGAGGTTATTTTTATAACGCTTCATGACTCTTCTTAACCTTAAACCTTCAAATCACTCTTCAGTTACTTGGTGAAAAATTCAACATAAAATAACTTTGTTTTCTCTTTACTTTGTGACAAGTAACAGCACATATTTATTTATTCTCCAGATGAACTAAACACTTACCTCTACAAGTTGTGATTTGTCATAATCTTTACGGTGACGGTAGATGCACTGACTAAGAAGGGAATATAATCTCTCAAGTTGATCAACTGCCAGATTGTTGCTTTTATCTACCAACAAATCAAGCAATTTCTGAGAAAAATTAAAAGAATAAAAAGAAGTTTGATTTCATTGTTCAGACTGAAACAGTACTACTCAAATGCTAGGCAACAGATGCCACATTCTATGGTGTAAACCTGACCCCTTAGTTTTGAAGATTCCAGGGCTTAGTTTATTACTAAGAACATTCTCATATTTCTAAACCCCTCAAAACACAAACAACTCTTTTTTATTAGAAGTCCTAGAGTACTCATATTCCAAGGTTCAAGGAAAAAATTGCTAAAACTTATTTCCACTCATTTAAAACTTCCCAGGAAGAGCTAAGCTTACCTTCAATCTTTCGTGATCAACTATAAGAGGCGGCACAGGCTCAGACGGCTCTTCTGGAACCAGTTCCAGGCTTGTTGTTTTTGCCTGTTCTAAAATTAACTTACGATATTTCTTTACTTTAGAAGCACCTACAATTGAAAAAAAAATGCACCGCAGCAAATAAAAGTTAATAAAAATCAGGCTTAAACTATTATAAATCCTTTTACCCACCACAAATCCTTTTTGGAATAAGGATATTATTCTTCAAGTAATAAATGGTTTTTTGAGGTAAGACTAAGAAACTCAAGTTAAAGAGGACTAAACCACAGCTATGAAAGCCAAGTCATACCAGAATATCATCTAACAAATGTATCCACTGAAAGGGAGATAAAAGCAATCTTCAGCTCTAAGAAGTAACTTATAAACTATCTTCACTCTCTGTATGATAATCATTTTAAAATGTGGAGCTTTCAGAACTAGAAGAAAAGGAAGCAACATGGAAAAGCAGATACTAACACAAAGTAAGGCCAACCCGCTTCATACCTGCCTCCCAAAGCAAAACATTTTCCTCAACATTGCCTGAAATTTCTTATTTTTCTCAGTTATACTGCCTGTGTTACACAATATTTTCTCTTAAAAATATAAGCCCATTAAAAATGCAAAAGTTCTAGTGTCTTTTCCTACTACCTTTGAGTAAATTAATATAATTTAATTACTTTCCTCCCAATATTCACCTAAGACCAACCATACTGAAAAAAACAGAAGTTTGAAGGCAGCTAAGTATAATTTGACTGCACCAGGCACTCTGAGGGGTAGGGAGGTAGGCAGACCATCAAGCCCTATGCACTCTGAGTAGGAGTACTCTTAAGAAGAGACAGGCAGGGGTAGCGGGCCACAAGGACAAACTTGGACCATTTCTTATACAGGACCAGGCACATGTTCTGGGAAACTAAGGAGACTCTTTCTCCTCCCTCCTGCATTAATCCTCTTATTCCCAAGTCTTTAAACAATTCTTTCTCATCAATGCCTGCTATATAAATAATAAAAGAACCAAGATGTTGCCTTCAAAAACATATACCCTGATGTATCAGAGAAATTTTATATTAAAGACAGCCTTTAGACTGAAAACCTAGTTCAATTAACATATGAAAAACCAGTTCAATTAACATATGCTAGGAGTTTTGTTAAGACCATACAAATCCTCATTATTACACCCATGGACGTCTAGGGGGTCCAAGAACCTGAGTTAGGAACCACTGCACTAGGTTCCATTGCCCTGGACAGTTACAAATGAAAACTTCAGGTGAAGCTTTTACACAGCAAATACTTTTAAAGCTGTTAGCTGAACATAATATTCAATTAAACCTTTTCTGTAAGCTTACTAAAATCTCATACTGAAGTAGCATTACAAAGACTCCACCACCCACTCACCCATGTTGCCTCATAACAGGAGTCTCTCCCTTTTCCCCACATTGTCCCATTCATTACTTAATTCTAGCTTCAACACATTTTTTAAGTTCTGTCTATATGATAGCCCAGATAAATAATGCTTCTAAAACTGCTTTCTACTATTAAATATTAAAAATTTTTCAAGAGGCAGCATAAATCTGTACCTTTCTCTTTATCCATTAAAAGAATTCTAAGACTTTGAACAATACCATCCTACTCTAATTCTTCTGGATAGCTCAAATAAACTGGCATTAAAAAACTTTTCTCACAGAGCCCGAATCTCAGGCTAACACCATATACTCCACACAATTTAGAGAGCACAATACAATTTCGCGATCATCAAATGCAAGACTAGTTACCTGTTTAGGAAGAAAATGCACACTGAACAGGGTAGGTCTGTCTCTTAATACACCCCACCCCACCACAGGCTAAAGAATCATGATAAATAGCAGAGCAGTGCCAGAAACCCTCAACTCCCCCTCCACTGCTTCTTCAGGAATCACATATCCGAAGGAAGTCAGGAGTGGGCAGAGAGCTCTGACTCGGCAAGAATCAAGTCACTTTGACAGTGAGGATTCTGCTGCTTTCTTCCACCACTGGTTTATAAAGCAACAGTGTCTCTAGATTAACACCCCTCAGATTCAACTGACAGTGACTGTCTGGCATGAATATACCTTAGGATGTGCCAGGTACCAGGAGAAGGCAATTAACATACAAGACTTATTTAATCCCTGCAGTGACACCACCCTGAAGTTTAATTCAGAAGATGGAAAGACGCAGGGCCAGAGAATATAAGCGACTAACTCAGAATCACGTGATTATAATAAACAACAGTGGAAATATAATGTGGGTTTATATGACTCTGATATACCATACTGCCATAGCATCCAAGTCTTCTCACCTACCTCTCACCCCATCCCAATAATCCTTCTGTCAGAAATCCCATCCTCTCAACAACTGTGGATTTATTCAGCTTTTAGTCATAAATCCATTAGGAAAGGGACAATAATCAGACAGGAGCATGAAGAGGAAGCAGCCAGGAAAGCAATGCCTTCTGGACGATAAAGCCTCTAAAACATACACCAAAATTTATTTTGTGTGTGTACACTTTTCTAGGAAAAAGGGTGAAAACTGCAACAAATTCTCAAATGGATATAATTATTCATCAACTATTGCTACTGGGGACCAGATAAAATATGCACGTAATTAACTCTGCAGTTTAAAACCTCAGGAAAAAATTTAAAACATTAGCTCTACCTTCTTTATCCAGTTCTGCATCTTTAACCTCCACATCAGGGCCAGGCTCTAACTTCTCATTAGGGCTACATTCCAGTGCCTCTAGTTTCTCAGGATCATCTCCATGATTTTCATTTGAAGTTTCGGGTTTTTCTTTTGACTGGTCCTCCAGGAGAGTTTTTTGCTCAGAACTACATTTATCTCCACTGCCACAGCAAGAAACTACTTCAGCTTTGCCATTCTGACACTCCAGAACTGGTATTCCTTCAAAACTGTCTGTGGAGGCCTCACCATTTAGACAGCCTTCTTTAAGGAAAGGCTCTTTCCGAGATGTCTGCTCTGGATTGAGAGAACTGCTGCTGTTGATGAGTAGAGACTCATTTGAACTTTCCTCTTCGGTAGATGCAAAGTTCTCTTTTGTGCTTGCTCCATTGTTAAGCCTCTGCCCCTGGTCCAGGTCCATGATGTCACAGGATGATTCATCATTGGTCATGGATAGGTCTCCAGTCTCTTCTCCATTTTCTTCATGGCAGTCAGTGCTTACCTCAAACTCTCCATTTTCGAGCAATTTCCTGTCCTCCATGTGATTCTCATAGTCAGTAAACTTGGTGTCCTCTTCATCTTTTTTTAAATTATTGACTTTCCTTTTCTTAATAATTCCTTTACCCCACTGTGATCGCCGCCGTGATTTTCTCCGAACTCGAACTATTTTACAAAGAAGGGGGAAAGATATGTAGAACTTGTAGGTGCAATGCTTATTTCACAAATGTTTATTAAATAAGATCCAAAAGAAAGTAAACCCATACTACCGTAACACAGAGACAAAAACTGCTTAGCTCTTGGTACCCATGCTGACTAATCTTCATACCTACAGAATGGATATGATGTCAGGGATGAGCTCTGACAAACGAAAATATTTTTAATTTATTTCCTGTATGAGTTGACTAAGCACTCACTCTTTATGACTGCCCTAGATCCTACTTTATTGCTTTTCCTAATTCTTAACACCCGAAGGCCAAGCACACTGTACATTTAGGAAATGGTCATATTACCAGGCTGCCTGGAAGGTTTGGGACTACAGCCCTGGATTTCCACCAGGAAAATGAGTGGTTTGCCAGCAAGATCCCCCAAAAGCTCTTAAACCATAAAAGAAATTAAGATACGATCGAATATGTGAAGAGACAGAAGTTACAGGTATCTCTACTGCCTCTCCTTTCCTAAGAAATAGAAGCCCTATGAAGTTTAAGACAGACAATATGGTTAGCCACCTGTTAGCCTTCTATCACAAATGTTTCTCCTAGCAGGATCAATTTCTTGCAAAGTTGTTATTGGAAAATATGCAGAAAACAAGTCCCCTGCTATCAAAGCAATAATAACAACATTAATAAACACTGAAAATAAATATTTGGTCAGTTATATAAAGTGAGAGACCTACAAAAGTTGCAGGGACTATACTCTTCAGTGTTAGAAACTATCCAGAGTTTTATCAGTAGATAGCTGGTACTTCCAGGTCATGATGGACATAGGAACATTTATTTCCCATATTATGTATCAAAGGTAGCTGGCTGTGCAAGTCGATCCCATTGTCTCTAAAATGAAAACTTAACTTTTATTTTGCAATGTGGGACACTTGTACAAAGAAATTTAAATATAAAAGTTATTAAAGCTAACTAGTTAAGCTAGAGACCTATTACTTCTGACGTCTACCACTGGATTCTGAATATTAGTTGAAAGCCATCAGAGTAAAAGTAATTCATTTTTTCCAAGGCTATAAAAATAATGTCAAATCTGGCTTAGTTTAAAAAGAGATAATATATATTTTTAATATGTCAACATTGAAAGCTTTCTGGGCAAAGACATTTTAAAAAGAAAATGCAAATATGGGCCACTAAGTGGAAAATGTTTAATCCACAGTTTTAAAATTGCTATTGAAAGACAAATAGAAGGGAATATGGTCTTAAAACAACCCTCATTTCTTTACGTCAGCACTTAATATGAGCTTGTGATCTTTATCGATTAAAAGAATTCTAAAACATTATTATGTATGTGTACACTTTTCTAGCGAAAAATGGATAAAGATCTTTTAATGGATAAAGATCATAATGTATCAACAGCACATAGTGTGTTTACATACTTTTTTTACCCTTTCATCTTTAATCCTTACTAAGTCTTATAAAGACACCAAGGTAAGATATATGGACAAACTGTCATAAATGTTACTCTTCTTTCTGACCTAAGAATAAATCTACCAAAGGTTTCTAAAATCATTTCCAAAATTCAACTTATTTAGTGACTTGGCTCAAAATATACTTTGCCCTCAAAACGGTACTATCATTACAATCATCTCTCCATTCCTTTTCCCTCCTATTTCTATTTTTATAATTTACAGTTACAGGGTAATTGGAGATGAAATTTCTATATTAGTCTACTTTTAAAAGCACAGGCTAAAGTGATGAGCATTCATAAGCATTCCATTACTTATATGAAAGAGTAACCCAGTCCATATTAAAAGTGAAAGAAAACTATTCAGCTTGTTCTTTCTCTAAAATGTAGAACTATTAGGCTTTTCTACCTGACCAGTCACTCCTGACATTGTGTCCTTGCTTATTCTCCAACAACCAAAATGACAAGAGGTTCCCTTTTCCTTTCCTCACTAAGTCATGCAGCACTAAAGCCAGGAGGCTGGAACCTGCTCGATCAAGAGCCAGCTCAATTATTTGATATGTACTCGTACCCTAAGCACAAGCTAGGAACCTTTCTGAAGCAAGTCTCCTTCTAATGCTTTCATCCAAGATAACAGAAAATGTTCTTATTTGCGGAGAGGTCAAACTAGAGATATTTTCCCCGTCTTTTTATAATCACTTCTAATGCTTAGTGAGATTTTGGTCAGATAAGAGAAATTGGTTATATATGTGCCACAAGAATCAAGATTTTTGTTTCAGTCACTGCTCTATCACCTTTTTCAGGAGTACTTTGTGTGAAAAGCCCATTTAGAGGCACAGTCTTTAAAATCAAGTTTTATAGCATCTCTGAGCTTGTTCCCAAAAGCAACTCTTCCATAGGGAGATTTAGACATACTGATTTAAGTAATGTAAAATAGTGTAAAACAGCCAAATGATGAGTTACATATGCCATCTACTGGTCAGAGAAAACAAAACTCACATTTGTAGATTAAAAAACATTTTAACACATAGAAAATTAAAACTGCTGAAGCAGTGTTCAATATATTTTAATGGGTAAATATTTTTATCAGTTGCAGAGAATGTAAGGATTTCAACATTTAAATTAGAGAGTTATGTTAGATAATCCAGGTCACGATTCAAGGTACAACCAGGACAAATAGCTTAATCAGCTTCCTAGGACGAAATGCACCATTACCTCCTTCAAATTTTCTCACACTTGAATGCCATTTATCACAAAGAGGACAAGATTAAAAAAAAAAAAAAAACTGAATCTGGTTCATTCATTCAACTTCAATGCCACTGGTGGAAGAACTTATTATGGCCATCTTCACTGACAGCTGGAGCAGAATTACCACCTTTATATCATAATAGCATATACAATCCAAAGATGGCCATCTTTAGTGAAACATAAAGATTACATTAGGCAAATGCTGTGTTTATTAACATTTGTCTTTTAGAAATTTTTACAGATCACCATGAATAAGGAAAAGTGAAGAAAACAGAACACTGAATTTTCCCCTCCTAAATACACCTCACTTACAAAAGAAAACAAACAAACAAAAGAAAAATAAATACATCTCACTTAAACAAAACCAGAAAAAGAAGGCTGAATAGATTTTTCTCAGAAAAATCAACTTCCTGCTGTCAATTCAGGCACTCTCTTAAGCCAGAGTTTCCATTTCCCACCATAAGGAGAGCACCCTGCATAATATACAGCAAGGGGTTGAAGGTGGGGTGGCTCCATATCTCTTTCCAAACCCCAAAGTTTAAAGCCGAAAATATTTAAATCTAGTTCAACTACAACAGCAAGTACTGAACACAGATAGGAAAAAAGCAAATAAGGGTAATGAAATAGACTGATCCAGCACCTTACCCCATAAGCCCCTGGAGTCCTTTGGTGTGTGCCCAACTCCTAACACCTCTGTCTCATTCACAGTTGTTCCCACTGCTGGATAATAAGATCTCAAATACTCACATGCACATTTATTTGCAGAACTGTGCCAGACATCCATTGGATTTCTTTGTTTGTGCCGAAATGCCTCTTCAACTCTAGTTTCTGTCTTTCGAGCTCCAGTACCGTGAGGATTTATTTGTTCTGCTGTTACCGATAAGCCTGCAAGCAGAAGATAAGCAATACCTATTTAAATATTCCCAGCTATATAAACCAACAAGGTTAAAAAAAAAGTCTGAAATACTGAGTTTTAAAGTCATTAATTATACTTGGACAGTTTGTAATTTGGATGAAAATAGTACCTTTTGTTTTAAGATGGGAAAGAAACTAGATGTCATATCATAAAAATAAAATGGTAGGCCATGCTTATTTACACTTAATCCCCAAAGGGCCCCATGTTGATTCACATTATTTTGCAAAGGGATACATTTCACATTTTCATGACTGTAAGACAATAAGATCATATATTGCCAAAAAGTCATGATTTCTGCCATCTTAGAAAGTATAACCATATACTAGGCTACTAAACCCCATTCATATAAACCATTTCCATCTGATATAAGCTGGCTGTTACACCACACTGTGTAAATTTGGTTTTTCTGCATTGATCTTCATAAAAATAACTGTTTCATCTCAATTTTCTTTACTAGATCTTTTTCTTCTATGCTATCTTTCGTGTTATCATCCAAGTTTCTAAGGGCTATCTCTGGAATCCCTCTTCTCACTTTAATCTACATCTTCCACCACAAGTATCATTCATGCCTTTAGCTTCTACTGACATTATATAATTATTCCCAAATCACATTTTAGTCCAAAACTCTCTTGAGCTCCTGATTTATATCAGCCGCCTACTTGGTATCACCAACTGCATATCCTAAAGATAGATCAAATTAAAAATAACTGGTTTCTCTTTTTCCCACAAAAAGACCTGTCCTTAAATATTCCCTCTCTCTACTGGTAGTATTAGCATCTCTTTAAATCATTGAATCAGTAATGTGGCAGCTAAATTTTGCCTCTTTCTTTCCTTCCCAATACCTTCCACTCCTGCAGCCACAACTCTCTCATGTTAATCCTACCTTCATTCCCACTTCACTAATTAAAACTCTGGACTACTCCAACAGTCCCCACCCTCCAACAGTTTAACCAAGGTACAATTAACACAATATAAAAATCACTCATTTCAAGTGTACAATTAAGTGATTTTTAGTGGATTTACAGAGCTGTGTAATCACACAGCAATCCAATTTAAGAAACTGTTCCAGGCAATCACTAATCCACTTTTTGTCTCTATAATAGACTGGCTTTTTGTGAGCATTTCATATGAATGGAATCATACAATATGTGGTCTTTGGTGACTGTTTTCTCTCACTTAGCGTAACATTTCTAAAGTTCATCCATGTTGCACCTTGTTCCTTTTTATAGCTGAGCAGTATGTTGTCGTACAATACACCCTGTTTTGCTTACCCATTCATCAGTTGAAAGACATTTGGGTTGTTTCTAATTTTTAGATGCTGTGAATAATACTGCTATGAACATTCATGTACAAGTCTTTATATGGACATATGTTTTCATTTCTCTTGGGAAGATCCCTAGGAGTAGAATCGCTGGGTCATATGGTAAACATTATGCTTAACTTTTTTAGAAACGGCCAAAATGTTTGCAAAACTGGCTCCGACAGCTTTTTAACTAGGCTCTCATCCTCCCATCCTGCCACAGTGAGACCTTGCTATTTCCTGCTGCCAAAACAATTTACCAATCCATTCCACTGCTTCAGATACTTCAATGACTCCTACTGCCTATGACAATTGTTCTCAAACTTCAGTCTAAATAAAAACCATTGTTAAAGCACAGATTTCTCAAGCTTCTCTCAGAGAACCTAGTTTCCCAGTTCTAAGCTGATGTGGGTAATTAACACACATTTTAAAAAACACAGACCTACAGAATAAAGTCCAAGTCCGTGACATTGATTCATTCAATTACTTGCACTTATATTCTAAATAAGGAGGAGAGATACAAGAACAAAATGACAAAAGCTATGGTGACCAGAGCCTATATCAGATTAAGTGCCCAGGGAAGGCCTCTCTAATGCAGTAGAAGAAAAGCACATTCACAACTCTAATGTCCTCAACCCAGCTCACCTTCTGAGCTCTATTTCTCACCCATCTGTACATCTTTAGCAATGCCAAACAGTTGGCAGTTCTTCAGATATGCCACGTTATTTCAAGTCTCTGCGATTTTATGCACTGTGCGTTCTGCCTACAATACTTCCTCCTTGTCTGTCACTGCCTCCTCCTTCCCTCTACTTCACTACAGACCACACTTGTACATTCATTCCCCAAACTCTGATCAAAATGCCAGGTTTCCTACCAGGAGGTCTATCCTCTGTGAAGAATATGCTTCAGTTAGTGCATATGCCACACTGCACTTGATTTGTTTTACACTTACTCTCTCCTGCTAAACTATGAGTTCCCCAAGGACAGGATTAAATACTGAACAAACAAAACACATGTGCTATGTGTTTATATTAACAAAATTGCACATAAAACTCCAATAGGTTAAAAAAAAAAGTATTCCTAAATTTTTAAGAATATTAGATATTACCTGTTGAAAACAAAACTCTTCAAATATGAAAACCTAAAATTTTAAGAATATTAGATATAACCTGTTGAAAATAAAACTCTTCAAATATTAAAACCTATCTAAATCCTTTAAGAACAGAAATCCATAATGATGTGGATTAACAAAGATGTGGTCCTACAAAAGAAATTTCACTAAGTACTGCTTTATTTCTATAATTGGCACTAAAATTGTCATAGAAAGTAAATTTTTAAAACATCTTTGAGAATTTACATGACACATATTCATATCAGAAATTAAATAAAGGCTGGGCCTCAAGATACACTTTCATTATACCAGCAACTATAAATATACACCATCCAGTGACACTCAGTGACCTCTTAGTCTTCAATAGCATGTTCACATCTATAACTTACCTCTTTTTATTCTTGCTTCCTTAATTTCTTCACAGAGTTTATTAAATTCTGGATCCAGCTCAGCTGCAATGATGGCATGTGCAGTATCCTTCAGAGTACAAGCCCTGTGCCTAATTATTTTGTCTGTTAAAAAGTTGGTACACGTTTATTAAACACACAAATGAAATAACATGAAAAAAGAGCATCTTAAGAAGAAAAGTAAAAGAACATAAACATTTAAATAAAACTGTAAAAAGCATTTCTAGATAAGAAACAAATTCATTTTAAGTGATGAGTGAAAAATAAATATGGGCTTCCCTGGTGGCTCAGTGGTAAGGAATTCACCTGCCAATACAGGAGAGATGGGTTCAGTCCCTGGGTTGGGAAGATCCCCTGCAGAAGGAAATGACAACCCACTCTAGTATTCTTGCCTGGGAAGTCCTATGGACAGAGGAGTCTGGAGGGCTATAGTCCATAGGCTCACAAAGGAGTCAGACATGACGTGGGGACTAAACAACAACAAACTATATAATAAACTACTCAATTAAGGTGACAATCCTCTGAGAACTATACTTTTAGAACGTCAAAGTACTAAGCTACTTAACAAATCATTACTTCAAAGATATGGCTTTATTTGATAATTTTGAAAAATGTATTGCTTTAAATAAAAATTCTTTAGATATAAAGAATATTCATCATACATCCATCACCAAAGTTGCCATGCATAGACACTGAGGTTTCAGAAAACCATACATAATTTTCTCCATAAGAGAAAACTGGTCAAAATTATGTTAAAGAATATAATGCATGCTAAAGCAAGGGTGACCTATTAAAAAATTGTGACAGAAACAAATATGATAAGGCACTCTAAGAATGCAAGGGGAGGTAAACTATAGGTAGTTCTAGGAGAAAAGCACATACTCTGTTCTAGGTAAACTCTACCTAAAACTGGTAAGAAAAGAAGAGTCTCTCTGCTTTATGCTAACAAAGAAGTCCTCATTCATTAACAAGATAACATAACTGGGCTCCCTAGAGCTGGCAACTCCAAGATGTTACGAGTCACATAAATGCATTAAAGTCACTTAATTGGTAACAGTATTTAGAACTAGAATCCAAGTCACAAAATAATATCTGCCTTTTCATCTCTAGCAGAGACAAAAAGTATAAAAATGTATTTTACATACAACTTTTCTTAGAACATCTAATAGTTACATTGTGAAAAATCTTACAGAAACAAACATGCAGCACTCAAAAAGGCAGCCCACTAGTATATTTCCTTCAATATATTTTCTCTAAACTGTTCCCTGGTGGCTCAGAGGTTAAAGCGTCTGCCTGCAATGCAGGAGACATGGGTTCGATCCCTGGGTTGGGAAGATCCCCTGGAGAAGGAAATGGCAACCCACTCCAGTACTCTTGCCTGGAGAATCCCATGGACGGAGGAGTCTAGTGGGCTACAGCCCATGGGGTTGCAAAGAGTCGGACACGACTGAGCGACTTCACTTGTCACTTGTCCCTCAATAAACATTGATTGTCAACTGTACCAGGAACTGAGTCAGGTGATGGTTACACAGTAGTGAACAAAACAGGTCTCCACTTTCAAGGAGCTTTTTAGACTAGCATAGGAAAGACGTATTTAACCAAATAATCTCACATGCACATAGAAACACCTCTGCCTACCCTTTCCTCATCCCTCAAAAAACCTGTAACAGCTATGATCAAAATCTACAGAATACTGAATGGGCAAGTCAGGAGAGAATTCTCTAAATTAGGGGCATTTAAGGTGAGCCAGACATCCTGGAATGTGAAGTCAAATGGGCCTTAGGAAGCATCACTACAAACAAAGCTAGTAGAGGTGATGGAATTCCAGTGGAGCTACTTCAAATCCTGAAACATGATGCTGTGAAAGTGCTGCACTCAATATGCCAGCAAATTTGGAAAACTCAGCAGTGGCCACAGGACTGGAACAGGTCAGTTTTCATTCCAATCTCAAAGAAAGGCAATGCCAAAGAATGCTCAATCTACTGCACAATTGCATTCATCTCACATGCTAGTAAAGTCATGCTGAAAATTCTCCAAGCTAAGCTTTAGCAATACGTGAACCATGAAATTCCAGATGTTCAAGCTGGTTTTAGAAAAGGCAGAGGAACCAGAGATCAAATTGCCAACATCCGCTGGATCATCGAAAAAGCAAGAGAGTTCCAGAAAAACATCTATTTCTGCTTTATTGACTATGCCAAAGCCCTTTGACTGTGTGGATCACAAACTGTGGAAAATTCTGAAAGAGATGGGAATACCAGACCACCTGACCTGCCTCTTGAGAAATCTATATGCAGGTCAGAAAGCAAGAGTTAGAACTGGANCTTTGACTGTGTGGATCACAATAAACTGTGGAAAATTCTGAAAGAGATGGGAATACCAGACCACCTGACCTGCCTCTTGAGAAATCTGTATGCAGGTCAGAAAGCAACAGTTAGAACTGGACATGGAACAACAGACTGGTTCCAAATAGGAAAAGGAGTACGTCAAGGCTGTATATTGTCACCCTGCTTATTTAAGTTATATGCAGAGTACATCATGAGAAACGCTGGACTGGAAGGAACACAGGCTGGAATCAAGATTGCCGGGAGAAATATCAATAACCTCAGATATGCAGATGACACCACATCATATAAAACACACTATTTAATCATATTTAACTGTACAGTTTAGTGGCACTAAGTATATTCACATTATTGTGAAGCTCCCACCGTCATCCATCTCCCAAATTTTTTACTTTTCTAAACTGAAACTCTTCACTTTTAACACAGCATGAGTCATTAATAATGGTGGTGCTGATAAATGGAAACATCCTGGAAATATGACCAAGCCTAAACTTTCATGAATTATAAGCATTAATTTAAAGGCTCTGAAAATTTCTACTTTTTAGAACCAGAATGAATTTGTTAAGCTCATGATAACACTGCAAAAATAGCTAAATGATCCCATCAGGATTAGCTATGGCAGCCTTTTCTCTTCACTCATGTGGGGAGGAGCACATTGTTTTCAGTTGCTGGGTACCTGCATCTGTCCAACCTGTACTCAACATCAGAACAGGTCCTGGTTTGGAATATGTCTCCTGGAAGACAAATGTGAGACTTGACCAAGATGCAGAGTGATAATCGGGATGAAAGTATTTTCTAAAGGGTTAGGACAGGCAGAGGCAGTTGTGTCTGAGGTTGTCGATGATGGCTTCTCTTCTGAGGGACTACTTTGCATGGTGCAAACCCTACATGGTCTTTAACAGGGTCCACATCTTAGTGCCATTCAGAATGAAGAAGCTCATCATCTGAGACCCCAGGCCCACTGGGAGCTGAGGCTGAGACAAGTGGTCCAGCAGAAATAAGGAAATACAAAATCAGAAGATTACACAGGTGCCTGAAGTTTGGGGATTTTCCATCAGCTACAAAGAAGGGTGTTTAGAAATTGGGAGTAACTGCTTGATTGTTCAGGAAATAGAATTCATGCTATGAAAGTCAGAAGGGCAAAGAACTCTTAATGATCACACCCCAAGGTGATTGCAACAAGAGACATTGGGGAGACCCTGTTCTGTGGCAGAATGTTTAAAACAGCTTGAGCGATTCATGCGCACCACCTTTGTGTATGTTCAGTTCAGTTCAGTCGCTCAGTCGTGTCTGACTCTTTGCGACCCCATGAATCACAGCACNCCGTCTAGTCAAGGCTATGGTTTTTCCAGTGGTCACGTATAGATGTGAAAGTTGGACTGTGAAGAAAGCTGAGTGCCGAAGAACTGATGCTTTTGAAGAAGACTCTTGAGAGTCCCTTGGACTGCAAGGAGATCCAACCAGTCCATTCTGAAGAAGATCAGTCCTGGGTGTTCTTTGGAAGGAATGATGCTAAAGCTGAAACTCCAGTACTTTGGCCACCTGATGCAAAGAGTTGACTCACTGGAAAAGACTCTGATCCTGGGAGGGATTCGGAGCTGGAGGAGACGGGGACAACAGAGGATGAGATGGCTGGGTGGCATCACCGACTCGATGGACGTGAGTTTGAGTGAACTCCGGGAGCTGGTGATGGACAGGGAGGCCTGGCGTACAGCGATTCATGGGGTAGCAGAGTCAGACACAACTGAGCAACTGAACTGAACTGAAGGTGAGACTCGAAACAGGCATTAGGATAGCCACTGACAAAGGGAAAAACCAGTACAGGTTCAGAAAATACCATGTGAAAAATTTCTGAAGTAAAAAGATCTTGGAGATTTCTAGAAACTGAAAGGTAGCCTATGTGATTAGTACACAATAAGCAAATGGCAAATGGTAATCTGACCACATTAAGGATTTTAGATCTTATCCTAAGAGCAATGAAAAGACCCAAGCAGGGAAACAACATGATTTAATTCTCTAGATAAGGGGCCTCTGGGTGGATTTCAGACAGAAAGTGATTTATTTGATTTGTATTTAAGAGTCTAGCAATACAGGCAGTACCAGAGGTCAAGGGAATTGTAAGATGGAGGTTGGAAGACCAATTAAGACTTGCGGGGAATTCTCTGGCAGTCCAGTAGTTAGAACTTGGTGCTTTTCACTGCTAGGATCCAGGACCTAAGCTTAATCCCTGGTTGGGGAACTAGGATCCCACAGCTGCATGGTGTGACAAAAAAAAAATTTTTTTTTAGGCTAAGGAAAGTAGTCTACAAAGGTATAGAAAAAGAGGATATGGCTGAAAAAATACAGTGTGGAGGAGTGGTGGGAAATTCATTCACTTGTCTACTCACTGAATCTCCATTTATTGAGCATCCATTTATGAAACATTTTCTACATATAAACTGTGTCAGTGCTGGAGACATGCAGCCCTGGCCTGAGAGATGCCTAAAACGAATGCCCCTTTAAATCCTGTTCATCTCCAGGTAATGTCTTCTCCTCTGTGCCCTGCTAACACTGTACATGTACCTAATACACACCTGATGAAATGATATCATCATCAGCTGCTGCTGCCACAAGACAAAATTCAAACCTGCCACCTCTGTGCTACCTTAACCATCTAGTATAATCACCAGTAATCAGGAGGGACTGTGGTGCATTCATAAACTGTTATGGGTTAAACTGTGTTCCTCCCCCAAATTCTCATGTTGATACTGTACTCCCCAATATACCAGAATGTGACTATATTTGGAGTAGAGCCTTTAAAGAAGTAATCAAGGTAAAAGGTCCTACGAGTGGGCCCTACTCTAATCAGACTTGGGTCCTTAGGAAGAGAGGAAATTTGGAGACACAAGAAATACCAGGCGTGCACAGACAGAGAAAAGATGACCATCTGAGGACACAGCAAGAAGGTTGCTACCTGAAGGCAAAGGAAAGCAGCTTCAGAAGAAACCAAATCTGCCGAAACCTTGATTCTGGACTTTTAGCCCCCAAAACTATGAGAAAATCAATGTCTGTTGTTTAAGCCATGCAGTCTGTGGCATTTTGTTAAGGAAGTGCTAACAAGTTAATATCAAGATATAGCATAATATCTGTCACACAGTAATTATTCAATATGTATTACTCCATCTTAAGAGGCAAAGACTATCACAGTATTCTAAACACTCAGCTCAGTAACAGCACATGGTACTTACAAATAATAACAGAAAATGTGAATGAGTATAACTGAAGTATAACCCATAGAGGGCTCCAAACACCAGAGTGAATCAGTGAGCTTTATTCCTAAGCATCTAGTACAAAACAGAAGATTTCGAGAATACTACAAGACTAAGGTTGAAATTTCAGCAAAATTTGCTAAATGATGGTATGTGTGTGAATACACTTAAGGGCTAGAGGAGACATTAAATATAGTACAAACAGCGGGGAACAGTTAAACATAAAACATATCACATATTTATGAGATAGTAATTAGGGTCAAATATCTGACCTGGTCACATTTAGAACCTACAAGTTAAAATTCTTCTAGTTAACATATTTAATTTTTGTCCATGTTATCCTCAAGGGAGAATCCGGGTAAACACTTAGGCAATACATATAGCTTCCAAAATGTTGGCTTCTGTCCTCTATGTATATGCTAGCTTTTTCCCAAAACGGCCAAGTGTTCTGTAAAACAGAGCACTGTAAGCTTTCAAATACTCATAGGAGCTTGTAAAAGTAATACAAAATTCATGTAATTTCCACTTGCTACACAATAGACCCTGAGGTTGTTTTTCTAATACATAACAAGCTGTTCTGTTGCTAAGAAAGAAAACAGGGCTCTTGACTAAAGATATGAAAAAATCTGAACAGAGCCAAAATCATGCTTTTGAATTATATGATACTTTTTGCATCTAAAACAGTAAAGGTATAAAGTTACAAGTATACCATGTCAATTCTGTGAGACAGAGCCATATCCTTTGATTATACAACTACATTCTATAATAAAAGGTTATTATGCACCAGAAATCAATGCTTCATGAAAGTAGTATTATTTTGATGTGATTATAATTAAGTTACACAGAAGAGGAGGAAAGGATCTGAACTGATCCTTTCTACTGGCTTTTTCAACCAATGAAATTCATTTATCACTAGCAGTCCTTAGATTTGTTCCAAAATAGAATTCAATTTTAAATGTGGTCCAGGGAATACAGTAAAGGGTCATTCTAAAGTAAATGTATAGGTACCCACTAAGGAAACAATTATGACAAATTAAGGCACAGTTTAAATAATAATGATAACAAAAACAAATATATGAACTACTAACCTTTATCTTATCACATCCCAGTCACTTATCACATCCCAGGCACTATGCTAAGGACTAACATATTCAAGTTGAACCATATGAAAATGACAATTTTATAAGGTAGGGCCTAATATATTTTCTCACCTAATCCTTACAACTATCCCAAGAGAAGAGTAATTTTCCATATTTGCAGATAAGGAAACTAAAATTTAGAGGACTTAACTTTATTTCCTAAAGAACTAGGAAATAAAATGGGGACTAAAGCCTAGGTGCACATCCAAAGCCCAGGATCTCATTACCTACTGCACAATGTCAGTAACCTCTATGTCTTGAAAACCTAACAGGATGAGACTGTAGGTGCTCAAGTACTCTCACACACTGCTTAAGGCACCATATAGACACTTGTGCAGTTTTACCTTCACCCAGAACCCAGCAAGGGAATCAAAGGAGACTGACATCCAGCCCATTCTTGACTAGGCAAACTGTGGCCCTGTTACAGATGCCATCTACACTGCAAAGAAGATTCTCTCAGTCACACAAAACTGCTATGTTGGTTAACAAGTGCCCCTGATGCTGCTAGAAGATGATTTTTTAAATTGTGAGAAAGCTTTAACAACACAGATTTAAAGCCCTAAAAGATATTATACACTCTATGATACAGAAGTTTCAACTTAAGGAATTTGTCTTAAGGGAATAATTAAGGACATACACAAAATTTATCCTATATTCATCAATATTATAATAGAAAAAAAGCTAAAAACTCTAATATGCCCAACAATAGGGTATTAGCTATAATACATTCATATGATAAAAATTACATGGTAGAAATACATTAACTCAAACTTTTCACAAAATATATGAATAAAAGTTTACAAAAGTTATATTTTCATTTTAGTAAAAATATTCTGCATGTATGCATTTCACATATAGTATTTGTGCATATGTGTGAGAATGAGAGAAAAGGAGGGAGGAAGGGAGAGGGGGAGAAAAGAGAAAGAAAAAAATACTAGGTAACAGGATTATAGGTTATAGGTTACTTTTTCTTCATTTTTATCCTCATAAATTTTATCCTCATAAATGATATATAATAAAAAGTCAAAATAAAACCTAAACAAACAACAAAAACTACAAGAGATAAAAGTCCTAAAACAAAGCTTAAAAACTATTAAAAGCAATAAGATACCAAAAGCACCTATATAAAATTTTATTCTGCCCCTTAACTTGGAACTAAAATATGTGATTTACTGCGGTCTAAATTTAGACAAAAAACAATCAATTTGTGTAGAAATGAGAAATCCAGGTCATTCTAACAAGTGAACTGAGTTAAGAACCACTGCCCATAAATAGAGACATAAAGTAGAAACTATACTCTAAATATCTTTAGATAACTGAAAGTTTAAGTGAATTTTTTAAAATAAAAAGCATCTTACTTTTATATCGCCTGTTGAAGAAACAGAATTCTTAACAGAGTGAGAAAAAGAATGACCCCTGCCAGGTGGGAACTGGCCTTGGTGTACTTACATTAAACATAAATAACCTTACTGAATACCACCACTCTGTGGCCATGATGGATCGAGATAAAAACAAGAGCACTCCACAATCAGGCAAAAGTATGAACACTGCCCTACAAAAATGACCTATAAACTGCCCTACAAACACTGCCCTACAAAAATGACCAAATATAATCCCATCCTATGTAAAATGAATGCGGCTTCTTTACCAATCACAACTTCAGTCTGGTTCCATTCTTCTTACCTTCCAGATTCTTAAAATACCTAGTCCCCAAATTACTCCCACTTCCTAAAAGCAACTATTCCACTGCAAAGCTCTTAATTTTTCCTCAAAATCACTTAACACATCAAATCCTGTATGATTTCCCATGATGTACATTCTCCTTTATTACAGTGTATCAATAAATTCAACTTGTTTAACTACAGATTATTCCTGGAGGTCTCCCCTTGAAGGCATTAACAGAACTGAGACTACAGATTTGGGTACAGGGTGGGATTAGGAGTAAAATAATAAATTATATTGGGTTGGCCAAAAAGTTCATTTAGGTTTTCCATAAGATGTTATGAAAACATTCAAAAGATGTTTGTTTGCATATGTAAACATATGTACAGTCTATAGAACAGATAATTTCCATCTACCCAAAGGGGTCTTTTAATAAGTAAACTTAAGTATAATAAGTTTCCAGAAATCCAAAATGCCCAGTGTTTATCAGCACTGGTAATGGAGACTAAACAAATCAATCTTAAATTCTCAATTATTCAGTTTTCCATCTTACCTGAAAAAAACTAGAATCTAAGTATAAAAAGTGAAAAGCAAATCAAGAAACTAAATCTTGAACATAATACTAAAATCCTTGAATTTAAATATATTATCTAATAACTTAATAAATGAATTAGCAAATATAAACTATCATATACAGGATGGATAAAAAAATAAGGTCCTACTGTACAACACAGGGAACTATACTCAATATCCTGTGGTAAGCCATAATGGAAAAGAATATGAAGAAGAATATATGCATATACAACTGAGTCATTTTGCTGTACAGCAGAAATTAAACACAACACTGTAAATCAACTATACTTTGATAAAAATTATTTTAAATAATAAAAGCCTCTAATTTAAATATATTTTTAGTAATTTAACAAATGAATTTAATAATTAAATTTAATATTTAAGCATATACTTAGTTCTTCAACAATAAATTTCTAATATGTCATTAAGACTAATTTTTCTATCTGAAATATGGGGCAGGTTTTATTTATATTTTAAACTGTCTTATCTCTGATCAGCTAAGTCACCCTTGCCCAGTGCATTCTTACCTCCTGGGTCCTTATCTGGATTGTACTCCAAAGCATTGCTACAGATGAGGTCAATATCTTTTAGGAAATCCTTAGCAGTCAGGTAATTATGCTTATCAATTTTAGTTATTACTGTTGATAAGTCCATTGGTTCCTTGATTACTTCAAGATAATCTGAAACCTAAAACAAACATGGTATTTTAATGAAAATAACTTCTGGTATTTCATATAATCTACTCATAAAAACACAAAACAAAAATCAAAATTATTTTAAAACTAAATCTAGATATTTAGGAAATAATTACATATAGGGATAAAATTATAGAGCACTTTATGCCACTAAAGATACTATGTCATACTTTCCATGAAAAGCTTCAGTTTCAAGCCATATTTAATCAACTCTGAAGAGTTTCTCATCTCGAAATATGAAACCAACTGTGTCAGCTTTTGTTTTTTTTAATCCTTTGGATATACCTGAGAAGAAAATGTATGGGTAAAAGTACCCAATAAGCATCAATAAATGTTACCTAAGCAAAAAAATTGTAAAGGAAAATAAAAAGAAACAGATTTTTTTTCATATTATTAGAGAAGTTCTTGGGTAGATCTCTTTAAAAACTTTAAACAAAAACATTTTTTCTTTTTTAGTTTTCCAAGGTGAATCATTTCATGGAAAGAGTTTTCTACTCCTTTGGAGTCATTACAAACATTTTGAGTCAATTATATAACAAAAGTAGGTATTGCTTCTATGACTAATAGAGGATTTGCTGGCCTTGTCCCTAAGTATAAGCAAATCTACAAGCAAAAACTAAATTTTGCTCTGTGTGATTTTTCTGGGAGATAGCCCAAATAGAGATATTAGTCATGACTGCCCACTAAATTTTATGTTTTATCACTTGACCAATTAGAAAGCTCTTCTATCTATATATCTACAGGCATACCTTGTTTTATTGCACTTCCTTTTATTGCACTTTGCAGATAGAACATTTTTAAAAAACTGAAGGTTTGTGGCAACCATGCATTGTCAGATGATGGTTAGCATTTTTTAGCAATGAAGCATTTTTTAATTAAGGTATGTACCTTGGTTGTTTTTTTTTTTTTTTTTTTTAAGACATAATGCCATTACTAGGGCTTCCCTGATAGCTCAGTTGGTAAAGAATCCTCCTGCAAGGCAGGAGACCCTAGTTCGATTCCTGAGTCAGATAGGCTGGAGAAGGGATAGACTGCCCACTCCAGTATTCTGGGGCTTCCGTTGTGGCTTAGCTGATAAAGAATCTGCCTGCAATGCAGGAAACCTGGGTTGGATCCCTGGGCTGGGAAGATCCCCTAGAGAAGGGAAAGGCTACCCACTCCAGTATTCTGGCCTGAAGAATTCCATGGAATCATGAAGAGTCAGGCACAACTGAGCAACTTTCACTTCAAGATCCCCTGGAGAAGGGAAAGGGTACCCACTCCAGTATTGTGGCCTGGAGATTGCCATGGAATCACCAAGAGTCAGACACAACTGAGTGACTTTCCCTTCACTTCACTTCAATGCTATTACATAGTGTAAACATAACTTTTATATATGCTGGGAAACCAAAGAATTCATATAACTTCACTTTGTTGCAATATTCACTGTACTGCCATGGTCTAGAACTGAACCTACAACTTCTCCCAGTTGTGTGTGCCTGGACTCTCTTCCCCAACGCAAATCTCCAATCAAGTAATTAGTTCTGACATAAAAAAGTCTTAGAAATGTTTATCAGTCCAGGACCAAATTCTGGGAATATGGTAATTTCTGCTCTATGAAATTAAAGGCTAGTTTTCTTCACTGTAGATAGCACAGATGCCTTTTAAATTTGTATATATAATATACATTTACATGTATAAATGCACCTATATGCCTATGCCTATGGAATAATATAAGCATATATATACACATATTATTTATGTTTTTAAAATTTTAAGTAGGTATGTGTGCATATTTTATTTTTCATCCTCTAGGAGCTAAAAAGCCAGCCAATCTCCTTACAGGGGAGTAGTGGAACTTTACCCAACAAGCAATAGTTCAGAAGGTATTAGTTGGATTCTTGTCTCTGACACTTGATATGTATTGTGTACATGTGGAAAACATTTTATAAACCTTTGTACTATAAACATTTATATTACTAAAGACCATAACATTTGAGCACCTATGTCTAACTTTAAATTCACTGCTGATTTTCTAAACATTTAATTTGCTTTGGAATTCAATGTTTTTAGACATTTCAAATTCATATAAGTTTTTGTGTTTTTAGGTTATCTAAATATTATTTTAGTTTCCCTTCTCTGTCCTTCCCAGAGACTCCTATGTTTTCAGCCTTAAAAGTAAACAAAGTAAAGAAATTGAGGAGAAAAAAAAAGAGGAAAAAGAGAAAACATAACTCTAAAATAAAAGTTTTAACTGACCAGCATTTTCTATCCCCTTCTACTGCCTTACCACCATTTATATAACTTTTACTCTTTCATACACGGCATGTGAAATCAGACAATCTCTTCTGATTAAACAGAAAATGTTTTCCTGGGCAAAGACCAAGCTGGTTCATTCTCAATCTGGGAGACTGACTTGGGGGCAAGTCCTTACCAATTAAGTGTCAGCGTTCCCATAACCAATTTGAAATAAACATTTTTAACAACCTTTAAAGGTGGCTTATAGTTTTAAGATTTTCTAAAAACACCATGAGATTAAAAACTATGCTTCACAAATATAGAATCACATGTATTAATTGTAAAAGCAAATAGCCAAGCCTTTTCATTCCAGCAGAAAATAAAATGGAAGATAGCTGTGATATAAAGAACAGGGGCTTCGATTTTAAGTAATGTTTTTCTTGATGTGTCACTTGACAATAAGCCTCAGTTTCTTCAACTGCAAACATAATAATAATCTCTGTGGTGGTGCTGAAAGGATCAAATAGCAAAAACTATGTGTTGTGGATAAATATACAAATAAAATTAGACAGTCCCTTTATTCCCCAAAAGGGAGATGTGGAAGAATAGATATATTCAGGCTTTCCAAGAGGAAAAAACATAACACTAGCTCCCAGGCATAGACAAGGTAATGGTTCCAAAGGAATCTGCTCAGATCCAAGAGTACAGATTTCACAAGGACACAACATTAAACTCTGAACCACTTCATAATTCAAATTTTTAAAAAAGAATAAAAAAAAAAACACACCAAAGTTGTTCAAACATGGAGTCTGAACTATAAGAAGAAGGCTAGTAAAGATTGCATTGTGTTCATCCACACACTACATTATCCCAGGATAAAATAAAATAAAATGTATTCTACAGTATTATAGTAGATTCCAAATGGAAAATTTCTTTTTTCATCATCACAAATCATGCTCCCACAAGGACACAAAACAATACACATAGAAAGTGAGAAATTTTCCACTGGGAGCAGAGACAATTCTTACAGAGAAAAATAATAGGCTGTGCTTAACTTCATATAGCATCTTAGTCAGACACATTTCCAAAATAATGAAAGACAAATTTCAGGTTTCTTAGCTACCTCTTTCAGTAAGATATACACACTATTTGGGAAACTGGTATTAATTGATTAATATCAATATTCTTTTGGAAAGCAGGATTTATCCTGGAATAAAAATAGTCTAGTATGGACAATTCACTAAAGTAACTTTTAATCCTCTTCTTAAGTTTAAGAATAAGAGATTGCAAAGATCAGTACTAATTAAGAGGACATATACAAACTGTCACTAATTTCATCCAAAGTCACCAGATGTTTGCTGATGACACTGGTAGTTATCACATGGATTAAAATTTTACAGGCTAGGGGTAATATTCATCCATGCCTTTGCTTTTTTTCCTTCCAAAAAAAGATGTCAATATTTTTTTCTTTTAGCCAGTTCAACTTCATTGTTTGCACACTACTGAAACAAGACCTCTTCAATATCCACCGGTTTGCTGAAGATGTTAAAGCGTTTATCTGTCGCCAGCCTCTTGGTTACATCCCTGAGAAACAACCGCAACTCTCTTAAAGTATTTTCTTCTTGGTCCTCCATCCGAATTTTCTCTGATTCTGATAACTGACGAGGTGGAGAAGGTAATGCAAGTGGAAGTACCTCCATTGCACAAAGACCTGAAGAAAGTAGAAGAAAATGTTAAGATTCCAACATGGCAGGTCGATGACCTACCTCAATTATTTTTCTGGCACTCCCTTGAAATGTTCTTTTAAGAAGAGAATTCCAAATATCAATGAACCATGCAAATCCAGCAGGTAAAGATTTGAGTGGGAACAAAAGTACATAAGGGAATTATTTATAAAATAACTTACAACAGGACTTCTTTAAAGGGCACATGATATAATTTTAAATAATTTGATCTTGAGATATTATTTATATACAACTTTAAGAGAAATATTCCAAATCAACATAAATATCTTCAGGTGAAGTACTTGTATATGGTTTGCTGAAGTCAACTTTATTTAAAGATTGTTTCTCAAAACAAGGTTGCTTTATATGCATGAAAGTTAAACAGGCGAGTAATAATCCTTTGGTCCCTCCCATTCCCAAACATTTCTGATTTTACACACGTCTCCTACTCTCAAATTCTTAATACAACACAGTTAGGAGAGTAAATGGCACCTGCAGGGCATGGTGGGGGGGCAGTAACTAAAAAAATCCCCAAAACATAGAGAAGATGGAAAACCCAGTCTTAAGTTTTATATGTAAAATCTATGGTATTCACTATATACTGTAAAACAAACAAAACATCTTCTTAGAAGGTAAAGTATTAACTTGCCTAATCATAATGCTCTCTAATTCCTTAAAAGATTTTCCTGGTATCACACTGAAGCTCAGGATTAAAATTCTAAGTATTCTTGCTGATTTCTAAATAGCCCCTAAGATGAAAAATGAAAGTCAACAGGAGGAACAACTCAAAAAAAAATAATAATAATGTTAATCCTTAACATAGAAAATTCAGATCTACAGGACTTTAATATATCTAGGAACATGCAAGATACTTCATTAAAATGAATCACTTTAATAATAAAATATTTTAAATGCATTATTTAGATTAGCAGAAGGCAACAACCAATAACCAGAAGGTATAACTTCCATGTTGAATTTCCCAAGGTTTCTGGGGGGAAAACTCCACCGCTATATTTATTTGATAGATGTCCATTTTATAAACACTGAGAAAAATGTGAAAAGGAGCCACTAAAGGGCCATAGATTTATTAAAGTATTGGATAATATAACCACTGGAAAACAAAGAAGTATTTAATAACATAACCAATGAAAAACAAAGAAGTATGAAACAGTAAGGAGTTGGCAGAAAAGGGAAATGTATTTAAATATCCCATAAGAACAGCCACAAGAAACACAAAAAAATAGAACAAAAGATAAGAGGCTTAAATTTTTTCTAATAAACAGGACTGCTATTTTTTCAAAGACACTGAAAGACAGATTAATCAAGAGGATCTTATCTTTTACCACCTTTAAGATTCAGGTGGTAAAAATCTTTCCACCTTTAAGATTAGGAAAAAATTACTGAATAATTTAGAATGCAGCCCTTCTTAAGTCAGAGGACTGAATAATTTTGAGGCCCCTCTTAAGGCCAAGAAAACTCTAATGCTTAAAGAGAGCCATGATAGACTTTCAAGTGCCTAGCATAATATATTTAACAAAACAGGTGCTCAATAAATATTTTAAAAATCAATTAATAAATAAAATAAACGAGAAAAGGCAGTTGTTCTAATCAGGCCCAAGAAAAAAACCCTGACCCAGAAAGCAATCAACACAACACCTGTTGTTCACAACCTGCTAGTTCAAGCCCTCAGTACTAAAAATGACTAAAACGGAGCAGAACCAAAGACTTTTTCTATGGCTTTTTGAGTCTCATAAATCTACTAGAGCATCTGGATTGAAATTACTTCATTAACAGTCATCTATTAGAAAAGTTTTAACAATGAGTCTGTACTTTCCAATCTCAAGTCAGTTAAACACAATGGCCACCTCATGTGTCCATCTAAAGTTATACAAAACTTGAAAAACTGTCTTCCACAAAGAACTGTTTTGTTTTAATGACTCCAAGAAAGGATATTTCTTAACTCCAACGCCTTCCCCACCCCCATTTTCCTAAAGACTTTAGGAACTTTACCAGTGTGTTTCCTTCGTGGTGGAGCCATTGAGGCCTGATTGAGAATGAGTTCTTGGAAAAATTTTCTTCTGTCCTCTTCAATAGGCCTCTGAATATACAAGACCTCTTCGTACTGTATTCTAAAGATACATTTAACCTACACACATACACACATACACACAAAGACATTAAATATTAAGAGAATTAAAAGCTTATATATTATACCAAATTATAATTTCTTCAACTTCCATACCATTTTCAATGTTGACTGAATATTCACGCGAGATTAAAGTAGTCTTAGGCTATGCTGTTGAGAGGTTCAACCTCATGGAATAAACAAGAATGAAATAATGATCCAGTTCAAGTCATTAATAAATCATGATATAAAAAAGGATAGTTGATTACAATAGTCAGATGGGGACAATCTTGAAGAGCTGTTACATGAACTGAAAAGTAATTATCTACAATCTGTCAACACAATAGAGAGCAAGGAAGATGCTAACAGCATCGCCTTCTCTTAAGATGTTTTTGTGTGCTTCCTATCCACTGACTTCCCCTCCTGGGCTCTTTCCCTACTGAGTCTATCCCACTGGATCCTCTGGAATCCTGGTTTCAGAGCAAACAAACTATACCTTCAATCTCATCAAAGGATGCTCCACAGTGACATCACCTTCCATGCAAAACTCCCAAGCAAAATTAAGCCTGCCATACTCATATCCCAATTCCTTCCAGTTAGGGACTGCCACCTCTCCTTTGTTCACCTGCTCTATAAAGACTCTGACCCCAGATGTCCCCTTTCTAAAATATGCTCTTTAAATCCTCTTTACATCATTCACATTTATCTATACACTTCATTTGATTTTTTTTAAGGTCTATTTTCTACTTCTAGACACCAAACTTCCTGAGAACAGAATTCATCTGTTTTCCTATACCTACCACTATACCTGGTACCTAGCAACGCTTAATATGCATGTACTGAATAAGTAAAGCTTGTGGTTTTGTTTCCCAGCCCACATCAAATTGGAAACTGCAAATAAAACAAGGAAAAAGGTCACTAATGTGGAAAGAAGTCCCCACCATGACAGTATGGAAATACTGGATTAAAATTTAAGACATCAGACTCTAGCCCAAATTCAGGCATATATTTCTTATAAACTTTGGATAGCCCATTCAGTTTGTCACTATGAATTATAGAAATTCTTAAAAATTATTTTAACCTATCTTCGTAACAAGAAGGTACATGGAAGTCCCTCATTTTATAGATGAAAAAACTTAGGCTTGGAAAGGTTTATGTGACTGGCCTAAGGTCATAAAATAAATAAACAGAGAAGACTATTTAGCTGTAAAGGCCATTTTTAACTTTAAAATTCTAAGACAGAGAAGACACAATTAATTAAAAAAAGCCATCAGAATTCAGCATTTGGATGGGAAATTACCTCAACTCAAAGCCAAATCCTTCAAGAGTTAATATAAAATTTCACCTTGTGCCCGTCCAATATTTTCTTTGAAGACTATCTTCATGTAAAAATCCTTTAAACCCTTCAATCTATGCTTTGCAAGGCTTTTCTTGAAAGTTCTGACAAACAAATTTACTAGTGAACATCCATTATGTGCCAAATTTCATGCCAGACACTGTAGTTATAAACCTGAAGAAAAGAAGCTTACTTCCTGCTGTCAAGTCTCAAGTCTCACAAGAAATTACTATGATACCATGCCAGAAGTGTTATAACAGAGCTAGTGAAACAGAGGAGACCCTGCAAGGGGCAAAGATGAAGATATAGCAAATATACAGAGAAGGCATAGCAGAAAATGCTAACATTAACTGGTTCTTTAAAAATAAACAGAATTCAACACCCTGGAAATAACAAGATTTTGTTCAAGTGTTTTGTTCAAAGCAAAACATTTAAGTTCAGTTTTAAATATTCTTCCTTTTGATCATTTTTCAACATTGTGTTGAACTTCATGAATATAAAACAAGCCAAAAGCAAGTCTACAATAATCCCCCTGATTTGCCTGTCTGATTACTATCAACAGCCTTTTTTTCTTTAAATTCACTCCTAACTATCTTCTGATGTTCCCAGACTCAAACTTCATGTTGCAACAATATGAAACTCATTAATTCCCTGAACGAATCATGTTCTCTTTCACACTAGTTCACAATGGTTTTTATATATGTTATTCACTCTTTCCTAAACTTTTTTTTAACTCTCCACTCAAGCCAATATTTTTTGGGTGAAGCTTTCTCTGACTTTCCCAGATAAACTTAGACATACCTTCTACTTTCTCTCTGAAACTTTAAGTTCCATTAATTGTTAGTAAATTAATTCAGCTGTGCAACCAACACAAGTCAGTTTTACTAAAAAAATATTTCCATTACCTCCAAAAAGTTCCCCTGTGCCCATCTGAAGCCTATCCACACTTCACTCCCAGCTGACAACCACCGGTTTGGTTTCTGCATCTAGATTTCATTTCTTCTGGAAATCACATATCATAGAACTGGTAGTCTTCTGTGCCTAGCTTCTCTCATTTTTAGAATAATATATTGAGGTTCACTCACGCTGGACAATGTATCAGCAGTTTACTCACTAAACACCAATTAATGAATACTTGGGTTATTTCCACTATGAAGAATAATTCTAGTAGGAACACTGGTGTACAAGTCTCTGGGTGAATGCATGTTTATATTTCTCTAGAGTAGTTACCTAGGAGTAAAAATGTTGAGTCATATCATAACATTTTAAGAACTGCCAACTTTTCAATGTGGCTACACCATTTTACAATCCTCCAGCAATATATAAGAAGTCAAGTTTCAACTTCTATCTGCTTCCTTGTTTAAAAATCTCTTTTCTTTTCTTTGTTCAACCTTGGACTCCTTTTTCCTAATTCTCCTAAATAAAAATAACTTGTAATTCTCATATATCTCAACTAAAATTCTCCAACTCTTCTCAGAAAAAATCTTTAGGGTCCACAGAAGTATATTACTTATACTAGAATTTTGCAAAAAAAGAAAAAAAAAANGGGGCAGGAGGAGAAGGGGACGACCGAGGATGAGATGGCTGGATGGCATCACGGACTCGATGGACGTGCGTCTGGGTGAACTCCGAGAGATGGTGATGAACAGGGAGGCCTGGCGTGCTGCGATTCATGGGGTCGCAAGGAGTCGGACATGACTGAGCGACTGAACTGACTGACTATGAAACATAAAGAAAAATAAAGTCCGTCTAGTCAAGGCTACAGAGAAGGCAATGGCAATCCACTCCAGTACTCTTGCCTGGAAAATCCTGTGGATGGAGGAGCCTGATAGGCTGCAGTCCATGGGGTTGCCTAAGAGTGAGACACAACTGAGCGACTTCACTTTCACTTTTCACTTTCATGCCCTGGAGAAGAAAATGCAACCCACGGGGGAGCCTGGTAGGCTGCTGTCTATGGGTCACAAAGGGTTGGACACGACTGAAGTAACTTAGCAGCAGCAACAGCAGCAGTCAAGGCTATGGTTTTTCCAGTAGTCATGTGTGGATGTGAGAGTTAGACTATAAAGAAAACTGAGCACAGAAGAATTGATGCTTTTGAACTGTGGTGTTGGAGAAGACTCTTGAGAGTCCCTTGGACTGCAAGGAGATCCAACCAGTCCATCCTAAAGGAGATCTGTCCTGGGTGTTCAATGGGAGGGCTGATGTTGAAGATGAAAGTCCAATATTTTGACTACCTCATGCGAAGAGCTGATTTATTTGAAAAAACCCTGATGCTGGGAAAGATTGAGGGCGGGAGGAGAAGGGGATGACAGAGGATGAGATGGTTGGATGGCATCACCAATTCAATGGATATGAGTTTGGCTGGTGGAGTTGGTGATGGACAGGGTGGCCAGGCGTGCTGTGGTTCATGAGGTCGCAAAGAGTTGGACATGACTGAGTGACTGAACTGAACTAAACTGACCTCTGGACTTAGAAAAGAGGGAAAGATACAAAGACACATTTACAACAGAATTTTAAAAGGGCTCTAAAGGATGAAATTGTCACTTTGTCCCACAGAAAGAAAACATTTTTGTATCCCTATTAGTCCCATGATGACTAACTCTTTTTTGTTTTGCTTTGCTTTTAAAAATTTAGTAGAGAACCTTTTCTTTTCATCTCTGAATGAGTTTATTTCCTAATGAGAACAGTAAGTAGCATTTATTACAGAAGATTTAGAAAACAGATAACAAAAATAACTAAAATCTTAAGACCCAGTGATAATTACTATTATTAATAGTTACATATATTTTCATTTATATATATGACTATATAATACATAATTATTTCTATATAAACCCAGATAATGCCATACATACTAATATAATGCCTATAATTTTTGGCAATATATTCAAGCATCTTTCCATGACATTGTTTTCTACATCAATATTTTTAATGGTCTCACTGTATTTCATGGAAGGCATCTACTATGACCTAACCAATCCCCTACTATAGGATATTTAGTTTCCAATCTATGAAGAAAAGCTATGATAAATATTCTTGTATTTTTTATTTTGCCTGTGCCGTATCTTTGTGTTTGTTCCCAAAAAACTCTGTCCATGAAGAAAGGCTATGGTAACATTTTGTGCTGTTTGTGTTCTATCTTCTTGGTTTATCTATGAAAAACTACTTATCTATAAATGGCATTGCTGAACTTAAATGAACGTTTTTTATTTAAATCTATTACTATGAGCTGTCCTGAAGAGAGTTTATGAAACCTTTCTTTTTTAATCTGTATCTTATTGTTATTTCACTTTAGCACTGAATTTTCTTAAATATACTATAGTAACTGGCCATGTCTTTCTTTTAGAATGACTTAGTTTTTTGCTACTCACTATGTACTTCAATTCTTCTTCCATCAGTCTGGCACCTTGCTAACCTGGTTACTCAGTTGGCAACTCTCTATGCTTTTTATTTATTAACCAAATGTTTATCAATAAGCACTAAGTATAACCAAAACAGAGCAATATACTAATGGCAAAGCCGAAATTAAAATGAAATGCTTGGGGCAGAGGAGGCTTTTCTAAGGACAATTAATATAAAATATATAATGTAACCAGTAGTCTAACAAAATCTCCATAATCTTCACCCCACAGGTAAGTGTGTCATTTTGTCCCACAGTGACTATCCTTAATACCTTTATTAACTATTTGGTATAAGGGTGAAGAATACAGAAGATGGGAGGGTGGGTGCTGAAATTTTAGGATTCAATGCTAGTAAATTTCTAGTATTTTAGCTATTAATTAAGGATATTGGAATTCACAAAAAAAGTATAACAATAAAGCAAAACTGAAAATGTATATGATGCAATGTTAGCTTTTATAAAACTAACAATAAAATCACATATGCAAATAAATAAGAATATGCAAAATTAAAACTGCTGTATCACAAAGATAGGTTTAGTAATACTTTTATTTACAAATTCCCTAACAATATAGGGACACTTTAGGCAAATATATATTTCTGCCTAGAACCCTTAATTATTCTAATTTTCTTTAATTTTTATAAAATTATAATAATAAAACTAGTTGAGAGGATCAAATTTTAAGATGTGGCTCCTAGGTTCAGTTATGTTCAAGTTCATTCCATTCTCCTAAATCATTTCAAAAGCATTCCTACTTTATAATACTAATATAATACCAAACATTTTGTAGCTCTGTATTTTCCAAAATAAATTCACATATATTATCTCACACCAACAAGTGTATTTTTCTGACTATTACTGCACACATCTTTCCACTAAACTTTACCGCTCCCTGTGATTAAAGAAAAAAAAAATTCTGATTAATGGTCTCAATAATATCAGATTCTGAATAAAAAGAGAGAAATATTCTACATTTAATATACTTTTCTTACAAGAGCAGTAAGTTGTACAAATTCACTTTAGCAAGATATATAAAAAGAGCTGAAACAGAACAAAATAACTTGGTAAAAAAATCTGAATCATAAAATTCTAGGTAATCAAGATTTAGACTATAAAATTTGAAACATATAAAGCTTTTATAAGAACTGTGTTGCTTGGGCAAAATATTTCTAAGCACTTCTACAGGAGATTATTTCAAAACCTGGTATGCTTAGAATGTTAAAATAATTTCTTAAAAAGCAATTTCATTCACGAGTTGATCATTTTTTTCTGAAACAACTGTGATTTTTACCTTATTCTCTACTATTGAGTTGGATTTGAATTCAAATGCTAAATATCAGGTTTTAAAAATATGCACAACATGATGCTACCAATGAAAGAGAGGAAAGATCAAATCCCACCAAGTAATCTAACAGACGGTAAGAAGAAGGAGGATAATTATAATGGCACTGGTGACGATACAGCTAAAGTGTTCTTAGTAGTTACTATATACGTCATAGTCCAGTCTAAGCATGAGTTATCTCATAATTCACAACAATACTGAGGAATACATCAAAATATATATCAAAAAATAACAAACCGAAACTTAAAAAGTTAATTCACAAGTCACATGGCTAATATTTGGTACAACCAAGGCATGAGCCTTGACGGTATTGATTTTATAGTAACTAAATTATGTCAAATTACAAGGAAAACTATTTTAAACCATAAGAAAACATAAATATTTAGTCAGTTCTTACCTCTTCAGGCAGTTCACTGTACATGGTTTCAGAGGTAGACAACAGAAATATGGGTGAAAATGACGGTATATCTTGTAGCAGAGTCAGAAAAGTTGCTCTCACAGTTTCACTGACAGCTTCCCACCAATCACCAATGTGAGGCATGTAAACAATACTAGGTACTGTTCTTCGAGCTTCACGAAAAATCTAATTAAGGAAAGAACTGGCATTAAAAATTCAAATAAAAATTATTCTAAAGTCTACACAGTAACTTCCCAATACATTAAATGTGTCAGGCCTGTTACTATAATTACGGTCAGCCTCGATATTCAAGTCGTTCAAGACATAATGCACAAACCATACATACAACTTCTATCTACCCTTATCCCACCTAAGAAAAGGAGATTTTGTTATTATTCCTACTCAGTATGTATTAATAGTATAAAGGTATCATATTGCTCCATTTCTCTATCACATGAAGTAAAACATCACTATAATGCTGCAAATAAAGAGATACGCATGCACCTATATGTCACCTACGTAAGAGTGATTATCAGGAAGCACAAAGGAGAAAAAGAAGACACAGTTTACATGTTCGTGCACACTACCTAAAATCACTCAACATAGGGATTAAATATTTTAACCAAGATATGCCACCCTAAAGCTTAAAATTAACGATTAGGCTGAATCACTTGTTTACCTCCCATTACCTTAATTCAATCTTCTATAAAATAGTCACAAAACACCTTTAATCTCTAACAAGTAATAAATAAATTAGCAAAAAACTATGAGATACTCCCACTTCCGAAAGTAGAAAATAAAGTTTCCCCAGGTGTTAAAGAGTCTTAACTATAGCTTCAGTCACAGTCTGCCAACACATGCAAATAAAGACCAGGCTGGCAATTAATAAGTTGCCAGACAGAACTACTGCCCTTTTACATAAAAGTCAGCATCAACTCAATAGTCCATCAACAAATTCTTATAGGTTAATATGACATCTCTTCAGTACCTTTAACAAGTGTATGAGTAACTTAAAAATCTGACTATCAGGGACTTCCCTGGCTATCCAGTGGTTAAGACTTTATGCTTCAAATGCAGGGCACAGGTTTGATCCCTGGTTGGGGACTAAGATACACATGCCATGCGGTGCAGCCAGAAAAAAATAAACCTGTCTCTCTCTCTTCAATATAAGGACTCTACTTCTAAAATTCTCTATTTTCTCTTAAACACATTTCATTTAGCCTATGTAATGTGCAAGATTCAGAAACAAGAATCAAATAGTTTAAATGATTATCAAAACATTCCTAAGATTCAGAAGGATTATTTTTCTTTAATGACTAAGCCTACCACTTGTATGAATTTTTCAAATATTATATTTTATATAGTTTTAAATCTCCTGGGTAAAATAAAATATACTGCCAATTTAATAATGAGCCAGATGAAAGACGCTAAAATAAAAATTTCCCCCTAATTGGAAATGTAGATGTTATGATCACTCACATCAAAAGTAATATTTGTTCCTTTCCTTCCTTTAATATTTGCATATCCACCAATCCAGAACAGTTGTACATTACAACTCCTTCAGGACCTTCAAATTTTAACCTTTTCTGCAAATATACACCCTTATCCTGGATCTTGAAATCCAAGGATTATTATTTTCCAAAGTTCATGAAGAAGATTCACAAGAGAAAAACAAGCATAAATGTTGGCAAAAGGAAGGAACCACACAGGAGCACAAAGGCAAGAGAGGTATTTGATTCCAAAAAAATGTTTTTAATTTTACTACATGCCACCTAAAACAGGCATGGTATGTAGAAGACAGTGACCAATGGCTGCTGCTGATAAAACAAGGGTATGCCAGCAGGGAAAAAAGGTGATTATATGAAAAAGACTAACAAACTTCACAGCTTACTAATAAACCTCACAAAATTACCTACCTAATTCAGCCATGCAGGTTACCACATGCCCAGGGAAAGATGAAAAAACATGCCTTTTTTTAAAAAATGAAATTTGCCTTACTAATACTAGTATTTGTAGGTTAGATTTTCTATTAATACATGGATTGAGAACATCTACCTGCTAGCAAAGATACAAGAGTACAGGCAAAGCAACAGACAGTTTAAATGATAATAAACAATTTTCCAGAGCCATAAGTTAAACAGTGCAGTAATGCAGGTGTTTCAAACATATCTGCAAGGTAGAACGACATATGTAAGTATCACCAACTGTTAAAGAGTTAGAGGGATATTTCTATTTCTTTCCTTTTCTCATCCAAACCTCTCAATATTAGCACACTGAATAAGATAATAATATTTCATTACCCTTTTTATTTCCAAAGACTTTAGGAAAGCATCTTTATTAGAACTTTTTGAAATTATATTTGAAAACCTAGAGGGCAAAAAATGATCAGGAAAAAGTCTAAGATAAATTTAGAAAAATAAAAAGGCTCAGACTTTCTGGTCCATGAATATATAATTACATGAATCAAGAATTAATCTAATTATATGCAATATCAATAATCAGGGAATAGTTTTCTCTGAAACTTTTAAAGGAAAAACATCCTTAATTTCCAGAAAAATTTAAAAATGCTATTAAAACAAATTTACTTTTTAACTCCTTATTCTATGTTATCTCTGAATGTTAAAATAAACTTTATATTTTCCTTAAATAGTCAACCTATCCTAATTCTCCTGTTTTTGAAATGAAATCTCAAAAATAATAGACTCTGAGGACAGTATTTAAAAACTGATTTAAAAGTTTAATCATATTGTGTGTGTGTGTGTGTGTGTGTGTGTGTTTTAATGTAAAGTCAGCTCTTCAGCAGTTTCCAGGTAATTTTAGAAGTTGTAGAATAAAATAGTTGTGGTGGTTTAGTCGCTAAGCCATGTCTGACTCTTTTGTGACCCCATGGACTAAAGCCCTCCAGGCTCCTGTGTCCATGGGGTTTCCCAGGCAACAATACTGGGGTAGGTTGCCATTTCCTTCTCCAAGGGATCTTCCCGACCCAGTGATCAAACCCAGGTCTCCTGCATTGGCAGGCGGATTCTTTACCACTGAGTCACAAGGGAAGTCCCATGGAATAAGATACACTCTGTGAAATCAATTAATTAAATATTTCATAGGAGAAAAATAAAGCCTAGTTTTATTGAAGCGGCAACTGTCTTGGGAACAAGTGATGCCATTTGATAACTAGAAAAATACTCACCTATAGGGTGTCTTGGATTGGTGGATGTGCAAGGTGTAGTAGAAAACAGAAAAACTGTTATAGAGAAAAAAAGACAGTAGGCCAAATTACTGAACCAACCGTTTCAAAATACCTCTGACATGACCAGCACTCTTGCACAAATAAATGAACGAACACCAGTGTATGTGAATGTTCATTTTGATTCTTTAAACAATATACTTCTGGCCTCTTCCTCTCCCAGACATCATAGTCCTGTATATAACTTTTTTTTTTCAATTTATTTATTTGAAAAAAAAAACCACAAACTATTTTCTCTGAGTATTGATGATATGAAAGGCAAAAATTGGGCCTTTCATGCAAGGAAGCACTAACAATATAAACTGCACTTGTATTTATGAGTCCTTAGTTCAAAAACTAAATTTCAAATCAGTACACTACATACCAAATTAAAATGTTCAGTGCATGAAAATTTACTATATATTTAAAAAATTAAGAATATACAGCCTATAACAAGCCACTTTAAAAACTGAAAATTAGAGTAATTTTAAATGCAAAGGTACATGAAGCAGAAAGCTCCAAGCCAGTACAGTTTTCACTTTTTTAAAAGGGGCTACATGAGAAAAACAACTTTGTATCATCAGTAAATTTCCAGAATTTGTCTTGGTCACTTTACAATATTATGAATGTACTAAAATTATAAGACATAAGTAAAAAAAAAATCTTGGGGGCTAATTTATTCTCAATTTTTATAAAAATTTAAAAGTACTATTTAAATAAGTTTAATTCCTTAAACCATGATATCCAAAAAAGTTAAAATAACACTATGTCTCCATTATCAATAACTTTATTCCATATATGTCACTTATTCCATTTTGAGCATCTCTGTGAAAATAAGGCACTGGCTGAGGTTTGAAGATTCAGGATTCAAGAAATAAAAAGCCCAATTTCATTACAAGCATATAAAATCAGCCTGTTAAACAACCCGGCTAAACTAGAGTTTCTGAACAATGGGTTTAATACAAATCAACATTTCTTGAAAATTAAAACACCCAAGTTCTTTTTCTGATATTTTCATTGCTAAAAACTTCAATAATTTCAGTAAATGTGACACAATTTGGGCCAGGATAATTTAATTGGTTTACAACTCCAAGGGAAAAAAAGTGCTATGGCAAAACACAGATGTGTAGCCATGTACACAAACACAACAGTTTCCACAGCATACACAGAGTGTTATAGAGAAACCTAGAAATCCTCTTTCACAAACACAACAGCATCCAAAGTATACACATAGGTAAGTATATTAATTCCTTAATGCCACATAACCAAAACAGATTTTCCCTGAGAATTTCCAGATATAATTTCTTTCTGGGGAAAAATAAATACTAAAATTTTTACCCTCCAAAAAACTTTACTGACCATGTGAAATTACTTGTAACAACATACAGTACCCAAACTCCAAAGCTTTTGACAGGTTATATTTAAATTTATCAATCCAGTTATACCTCGATAGTAATGAAAACAATTAAGTAACACATTCATCAATCACTTTTTCCCTGAATCAGCAATGGAAATAATACAAGAGGGGAAAAAAATACATCTGAAAAAGTCAGTAAAAGGGACTCATAGTTGTTGCTATTTTTAAAACATTTTATTTTTAATTGGAGGATAATTACTTTACTATACTGTGATGGTTTCTGCCACACATCAACAACATGAATCAGCCACAGGTATACATGTTTCCTCCCTCCCACCTCCCTCCCCATTCCACCCCCTAGGTTGTCACAGAGCACCAGCTTTGAGTTCCCTGCATCATATGCAAATTCCCAATGGCTATCTATTTTACATATGGCAATCTCTATGTTTCAATGCTACTCTCTCAAACCATCTCATCTTCTCCCCCAGCTTCTGAAAGTTCTCTATTTCTCCACTGCTGCCCTGTAGATAGATTCATCAGGACCACCATTCTAGATTTCATATGTGTGCATTAATATACGATATTTGTCTTTCTCTTTCTGATTTACTTTACTCTGTATAATAGGCTCTAGATTTGTCCACCTCATTAGAGCTGCTTTTTATTTTTTAGAGAGTGTTAACACAGTAAATCTTCTACTGCAGATACTGACATCTCCAGCCTTGTTGTAGGGGCCCAATAATTACTTGTGAACTGACTGGGACAACCACAAATCTTCCAGGCTACATCAGTTTCCATTCTCCTACCCTCAGAATATTTGGAAGACTATGAAATGCTAAGTAAAATACATACAGACATGCTCACACACAGAGCTACTTTATGAACTCTGCCAATTGTTTCAGTTATAAATGTCAAACTACTGTCCAGTAATCAGCAAAAACAGCAGTCCCCAACTCTTCTTCAAACTTTTTTTTGGCACCAGGGACTTTTTGGCACAATTTTCCCATTGGAGCGGGCGGGCGGCGGGCCACAGATATTGAGATGATTCAAGGGCATTACATTTACTATGCAGCTGCTGATCTGACAAGATGCTTAGCTTAGGCAGTAATGCCAGCAATGGGGAGCAACTGTAAATATAGATGAAATTTCACTCACCTCCTGCTATGCAGCCCAGTTCCTAACAGGCCACAGACTGGTACCAGCTATGGCCCTGGGGTTGGGAACCCCTGAGCTAAAACTATATTTCTAAGTGTTTATTTACTGAAGACTTAAAATAGTAACAACTGAGATGCACATTTAAAGTGCAGATTTCTGGGCTCATCTCAAATTTCATGAATCAGAATCAGCCAGAGAATCAGAAATTTTAATAAGCACCCCCAGGAGATTCTCATTCTCATTAAACTTTAAGAAACAATGAGAAAACCCTCCAGCAGAAACTAACTCCTCTACCACTTTTCATGCAACTGATAAAATTAATCAATAGCCAAGGCATTTGGAAGAAGAAAAAGTTTTGTCATTTATCTGCTGTGTGTAGATGTTCTAAAGAACAAGCATAAAACTAAACATGATCCCCATGGCATAAAGAAATATGAAGTAGGGCACTTCCACCCCTTCCATCTTAACACACATAAAAACAAACCTTTAAAGGTGATTTAAGACTTCTTTCCTTTAAAACTACCTGTCACATTCATGTTGCACTATTAAACAACCCAATTTAATTTGCATTACACATCTCAGAGGCAGAGGTAAAGAAAATCACAGAATAACTTGCCACAGATCAAACCCTTATATTCCACATCTATTTAGAGATAATCTTGTTTACAGAAGGACCAGCTACCAAGAGAAGTAAACCAAAAGGGAAGAAAAGAAAGTAAATATAGGTAAGAGAAGGATAGAGAAAAGGATTTTTTTGTTTCTCTTTCCTCAGCATTTTGGCACTTAGGCACTCTTTCTCCATAAGGCTTTTTTACCTACTTATACCCAGGCTTGTCAATCTCTTAATTTCTCAAATTAAGAAAAAACTCCTCAGTTTCATTATATAATAGTCTATTTTTGAAAAGTTTTCTGGAAAAGACAGTAGTATATTTTATTATCATAAATAAATTAAAATATGTACTTAAAATTCAAAGTCAGGGATTAACTGGGACAGTTTATGTGGTCTCTGGTCAATATTCAGAGAAAGTCTCAGCTTCAGCTACCAGGACTATAAAATTGAACCAGTGTCTGGGCAGATTAGACATCTATGTGTTGGTCACTCAAGAAGAGGCCACACTTCCAACCCAAAAGCTCATAGGTGAAAGCAGAGAAGATGAGCTGTCTTGACCCACTAGACGCAATTTGGAACATAATCCAAATAATAGACAGTGAGTTTTGTTGTTTTCCACTACCAAGTGACACTTCTCTCCACCCTCCTCATCAACATGAAAAAAAAGGTATCAAAAGCCAAGATATGTGAAAGGGACCAAAGAACATGCGGTTAGAATTCAAATTAGCCCAACGATCCCAAGCAGGATTCAGGAAAAAAAAAAAAAAAAAAAACAAGGATCCCACAAGATCAACATACAGTTTACCATGTATTTCCTAAATATTTCCTTACTTAACATGAAGCCAGTATTATGGCTGTGAATATACACACACATTAGCCATAAAGAACAACTAACTAAACAGAGAATACCCTCTTCACTTTGAAAATGTTCTACCTTCCAAGTGATTTTATCTTTCAGTTTGCCTGAAACTTTCAAATACACAAGAAAAAAAAAATTCTAAACTATATAGCAGAGTATAAACCAAAATGACAAAGTTTACTCATTCCCCTAATCCTCCAAATTCCTTCCCCCAAATCAAAACAACAATTATTTAACAGGGTATTTTTTTGGAAGGGGAGGGTAACTCTTGGATGAAATTTCTACTTATATATAAACATGGACATATATTTTTTAAGTTTTTTTTTTACACAAAGAAAATCATAATTAGATTGACATAATATCTAAGAATAAGGAGACCACTAATATCTCCTTCATCTTTCCACATCAGCCTATATAAATCTTTTACCTCATTCTTGTTAGACTTCTTAGTATTTCTGTTACTATACTTTATCCAGTCCACCATAAAAAGGACATTTAGTTTGCTTTTTTTAGTTTAGTTTTTGTCTTACTATTTGCTAATTCTACACAATACTTTGATGAATACCCCTGTACATTCAAGAGTGAATACTTATAGCTAATGTATCTTTAGGAAATGTTTCTTAATGTAAATTTCCTGGGTCAAAAAATAAATTTACATTTCCACTCACCAAGTATGAGTGCTCACATATCGAATATTAGGTTTATCAAGCTTTTCATTTCACAAGTCGATAGTTGTTTAAAATAGCATCTTTCTGCTTTACCATGCTTTTTTTCCACTTATAGGTAAGACAAAGAATCTTTTTAAAATTTTATTGGTTGTATTTGCCACTTTTTTCTCCTTATAAATGGCATGCTCCTATTTTCCCAATTCTTATTAGGTTGTTAACCTTTCTTTTTCCTGATTTTAATGTTTTTGAATAGCTAGGAAACTTGTCCTTGACAGGTGTTACAAATACAAATTTTTACCATGTTATATCTATTAATTTTATTTAAAGAAAAGTTTTTTGTCATGAGTAATTTAAAAATTTTATAAAGTCAATTTTGTTCTTATTTTTCTTGGCTTCTATATATTGCTTTGAAATTACTTTCCCACATCCAAGATAATATACTGCCCTTGTGAATTATCCTAACACTTTAATAGTTCCATTAACAATCTAGAATTTACCGGGCCTAAATTTTAGGCAGAAAATCCAGTTTTTCTTTTTCCTTCATAGAGCCAGCCAGTTTTCTAAGACTATTTATTAAATAATCCATCTACTCTAAGATACAGAGCTTCCCTCGTAACTCAGTTGGTAGAGTCTGCCTGCAATGCAAGAGATCTGGGCTTGATTCCTGGATGGGGAAGATACCCTGGAGAAGGAAATGGCAACCCACTTCAGTATTCTTGCCTGGACAATCTCACTGACAGAGGAGCCTGGCAGGCTATAGGCTATGGGGTTGCAAGAGTCAGACGTGACTGAGCAACTAAGTACACACATAATCTAAGAAATCAAATGTCATCATCATCATATACTTAACATCATCAGACACTAAATTCTATTTCTACATAGGCCTAAGCATGATTTCTCACTTTTGTTTCATTGTTTGTCAGTCTACTCCTGCACAGGAACACGTACTGCATTATCACAGTTCTACTACATCTGTTGGAAAAGGAAATGGTAATCCACTCCAGTATTCTTGCCTGGAAAATCTCATGGACGGAGAAGCCTGGTAGGCTACAGTCCATGGGGTCGCAATGAGTCAGACACGACTGAATGACTTCACTTCACTTCACTACATCTGTAAACATCTGGTAGGGATATCTCATTACAGTTTCTCCTTTAGAATTCTCCTTGCTATCCTCATATTTATTTTCTAGAGGAAAAAAAAAAAGAGCCTTTTTTTTTAATGTCTCTTCTTAAATGTTGGTGTGGGGGCGGGGGATTATTGTTGAGATTGCACTTAATTTAGAAAAGAACTCATGGGTCTTCAATGTTGAGTCTTACTAGTCACTAGCTGTATGTAGCAGTAGAGATAAACATGATGATAGCTGTCATTGTAGGGTACTATATGCCAAGACTATTGGATGAGCTTGTTTCAATAATCAAAATAATCTTATGTGGTACCATTATCTTTGTTTCATAGATGAGACGATTGAGGCTCACAGAGGTTAAGCAACGTATCTGATGCTGCTGCTGTTAAGTCGTGTCTGACTCTGCAACCCCATAGATGGCAGCCCACCAGGATTCCCCGTCCCTGGGATTCTCCAGGCAAGCACAATGGAGTTGGTTGCCATTTCCTTCTCCAATGCATGAAAATGAAAAGTGAAAGTGAAGTCGCTCAGTCGTGTCTGACTCTAGTGACCCCACAGACTGCAGCCTACCAGGCTCCTGCATCCATGGGATTTTCCAGGCAAAAGTACTGGAGTGGGGTGCCATTGCCTTCTCTGAAGCAACATATCTAAGGCCACAAAAATACAAATACGTTGAGATTTTAATCTGTGCAATATGACTTGAGTCTACACACTGAATCATAGTAAATAAAAACAAGGTATGCCTTTTCACTTATACAGCTGTCCTCAAGTGACTTTTTAGCTTTCTTCTTTTAGGCCACACAAACTAATTGTTAATCCCTAGGTAAAATTAGTTGCTGTTAATCTTTTAAATGGGACCTCTCCTTTTATTATGCAGTTGACCCTTGAAAAGGCAGGGGTTAATCTGTGAATAATTTATAGTCAGGTCCTCTGGATTTGCAGTTTCTCCACATCCACAGATTCAACCAACCATAGACCTTGTTGTTTTGTAGTTACGGCTGAAGAATATCTGTCTATAAGTGGACCCATGCAGTTCAACATTAACTTTGAAATTATCCACCTTACAGAATTCCCTTTTCGGCCCTAATTGATTTTTGGTTAATACTACAATCATAACATTGGCAAAAAAAAAATTTTTTTTTGGTCCACACAGAGACATGTAACTCTACCTTTATTTTAATATACTTACTTCCCAGAGGGCTTCCCTGATAGCTCAGTTGGTAAAGTATCCGCCTACAATGCAGGAGACCCCGGTTCGATTCCTACCTCTGGAAAATACACTGGAGAAGGAATAAACTACCCACTCCAGTATTCTTGGGCTTCCTTGTGGCTCAGCTGGTAAAGAATCTGCCTGCAATGCAGGAGACCTGGGTTGGGAAATCCCCTGGAGAAAGGAAAGGCCAACCACTTCGTTCTGGCCTGGAGAATGCCATGGACTGTATAGTCCATGGGATCACAAAGAGTTGGACACAACTGAGCGACTTTCACTTTCACTTTACGTCACAGAAGTATTTTGAGAGGAAATTGGTAGTTCATTTAGGTTTTGACATTTTTTGGTTCTGGAGTTTGTTTTTTTTTCACCTTTTGTGTCCATACTCTCTTTTTATTCTTTATCTTTGTTCATAGCACTGTGTAGTTTTATTGGCAAATATTTTTAACTTCAATATGTTCATTCCAATATTTATATTTCCCCACATCTAACTGAATCAATTTTGTCTACCTTAGTAATAGTACATTACTCTTTCGATGTGCTACTAGATAAATTTGGAATATTTACTTTATGACCACTGTCTTAATGAGATTGGTCTATAATTTTCTCTGTATTTCTTTCAAAGGTTTAGCACCATTCTTTTTTATGATTTCACAACTTCTTCTTCTATGCTTTGGAACAGTTTAACCAGCATCAAAATAATCTTAACCTTTAAGATTAACCTTTAAGAATTCACCTATGAAATTGTTTGGACTCAGTGCTTGTTGACCCTCAATTTCTTCTTCCACAACTATTGTCTATTTAGATTCTCTCTCCTCTGAAGTCATCTTATTAATTTATATTTTCCTAGTAAATAACTTGGATTTATTTTAAATGGTACTGAGTTATTCCCCTACTTCCATAAAAACTACAATAATTTTGTCTCACTAAAAAAGAAAAACATGAGCAAACATATAAATAACCTTACTGGAGAACACTCACAGCCAGGATAAATTAAATGTATAAAACTTGGAGAAAATCACTGGTATAAAGTTTTTTAGTCAGGCCATGGGTTTTGGGAAAAATACCTTTAATTAGGACTTTTTAAGTAGTGAAGTACTGCTAGGATGTTCATACTCAAAGAACTGTTAAGTAAAAGAGAAATAAATCTGACACTGTTGGCCACCTCATGCAAAGAGCTGACTCATTTGAAAAGACCCTGATGCTGGGAAAGATTGAAGGCAGGAGGAGAAGGAGACGACAGATGATGAGATGGTTGGATGGCATCACCGACTCAATGGACATGAGTTTGGGTAAACTCTGGGAGCTGGAGATGGACAGGGAGGCCTGGCATGCTGCAGTCCATGGGGCTGCAAAGAATTGGACATGACCGAGTGACTAAACTGAACTAACTATGAACTATTTTTAAAAATCTATCTTGCTACAAGGTGCAGAATGGTTGTCANGCTGGAGATGGACAGGGAGGCCTGGCATGCTGCAGTCCATGGGGCTGCAAAGAATTGGACATGACCGAGTGACTAAACTGAACTAACTATGAACTATTTTTAAAAATCTATCTTGCTACAAGGTGCAGAATGGTTGTCAGATAGTATATGCATTAAATATATATGAACTATAATGGCAGAGGGGTGGAAGTGTGCAATGCTCTTAAGTGTTACTACTCGAGTAGTCTAATCTCTAAAAATAGGCTAAATGTCAAAGTAGAAGATGACACTCAAACATTTAATGAGTACTTACTATGAGGTGAGCACTGTGTCAGAGACACAGAAATGGTGAAGACATGGTCCCTTGGTTCAAAAAACTTATTCCCTTAGCCCCTAGTTCCAACATGACACACTTGTAATAAATTCAGTTATATATTAAAACGTCAAATTGCTTCATAAGCTAGCAAAGATAAAGTATTGGAAAATTAAATTGATTACTGATTGAAATTGACACTTGATTATTAAAACAAATACATATAATTTTTAAATTGCTATCAGTTTTCTAAACTAATTTTAAATCTTGGCTTTCTCAAATTTGATATTATCTCCTTTACTATGATAAGGCTCTTAAGTACAGACAGAAGTTTAAAGAGTCCCTGTAAAAAGGGTTAAAAAAAGGCAAAAAGAAGTTCCCTTTCTATACTGTTTAATAAAGCTTTAATACAAGAAATAGGATTATTAAAATTTCNGATATTATCTCCTTTACTATGATAAGGCTCTTAAGTACAGACAGAAGTTTAAAGAGTCCCTGTAAAAAGGGTTAAAAAAAGGCAAAAAGAAGTTCCCTTTCTATACTGTTTAATAAAGCTTTAATACAAGAAATAGGATTATTAAAATTTCAGAAAAAAATGAAGTATCATGGGAAAAACTGATCTCATTTTAAAAAACCAAAAGGATCCTTTGCCTTAATATTAGAATGCTAACAACCAACAAAAAGTTAATATTTATATTACTTTTCTTTGAAAAAAATTTATCTATCAAACAGTATTGCAATATAATAATAAGAAAGTTGGAAATACTCTGATATAGTGCAAACCTACCTGTGCACATGATTCTTCAGGTGTTTTGGCACTGACTGAATAAAGTGCTGGGAGATCTAGTCTATGCACAGAGAATTTTTCTAGAGTGTGCAAAAGTGCTGGAGCAAGGTGAGAAGTTTGACCTGAGCCTCGTTCTCCAGACAGCAATAATCTTGGCCTGTAAGAGGTTGGCTGATGATATGGTGACCTGCAATACACATAAGATATAATTATTATTTCAAAACCATACACTCTGAAGATCAAGATGAAATATTAGGAAAATATTTACATAAAAGAATGTAACACCACATTAATAGAGCTTTTTCTTCTCTCTCATTTTTTAAGTATAGTGAATCATTTTTTCATCAATTAAAGTTTTAAAATATTGATCTCTCTGACCATATTAACAACAAAGACATAAAAGTATAAAAATCCATTCTGAAAGAAAGTCAGAATACCTGGGTATTCATCTTCTCATATCACATACATATATTAACTTGGAAAATGCTTCAGATACTAAGTATGATCTAGTTATTAATTATCCAAGATCAAATGTTAAGAATTCTACTTCTCCAACAAAGATACACATCTAAAGATTATTCCAAATGTAGAGCTTTCTTTATTAATGGTAGACTTCATACATATTTTACAATTTTTAAAATAGAAAAAAAAAAGTAGGACTTCTTCAGTGGCAACAATTTTGTTTCTAGGCCAATAAAAACTGTTCTTAACTTAGTAGATAACATCTAAAACCCTACACCAGAAAAGGGCAATTTAGGATAACATATTAAACCAAAATCAACTTGTATTTTCAAGATTCTACAGCACCACTAAAAAGATAAATGAAACAAGTTTATCTAATATCACTGTACATAATGCAGGAAATTCTAAGCAATGCAATAACAATAAAGCAAATTTTAAAATGGAACTAATGGAAAGAAACAAGACAAACACTGTTCCTTGTAAAGGACATGATTATACACTAGAAAATCCAACAGGATCAACTAATCACTGCCATAGCCTACCACCAACAAAATAACAAGACTGAAGACGGAAACGATTTTCCTAAACACCATCAATAAGCAATATAAAGAAGGAAAGAAGATTCTATTCACAACTGTAAAAATACAAATGATAAACAATAATAAAAAATCTAAACAAGAGAGATGCAGAACTACTTGAAATACATCATGGGCCTGAATACAGACGTCAAATCTTCCTATGCATTTACACCTAGCTATTGTTAACTACAAAGCAAAGGCTACCCACTCCAGTATTCTGGCCTGAAGAATTCCATGGACTGTATAGAATACAGTGGATTGTACAGAATACTATACAGTGACTGTATAGTCCATGGGGTCACAAAGAGTCGGACATGATTGAGCGACTTTCACTTTCACTATTGTTAACTATGGTTAGTTTATGGTATTTTATTTTATAGATTTTTTAAAATGCAAATCAAAAATCCCAAAATAAAATTTGATGCAGGAGATTTAAAACTTCCTTACAACATTATCTGAAAAAATAATCAAATAAAAATATCAAGTGGAAAAGTATGCGAGCTTCAATTTCAGAACATTTAAACCTATTTTAGTAACTAGCACTTCATACAGATTTCTTGTTTAATTTTCTTAACAATTCTATGAAATACATAAGTCTCCTCTTACTAAACAATAATGAACCCAAGGCTCAGAGAAGTTCGCTATAAGATTACACAGCTCAGTGTCCAGATAACTGCAAAGCCCAGGTTCTAAAACAATACGTTAAGATGTGCCTTACTTTATACTGACACATAGTACAGAACAGAATAACAGAATGTATAATACACCAGAGAAAAGAAATCCTGATTAGTGGAACTTAATAGCAGCCCAGAAAACAAATCATAATAATTGAAAGAATTTTATATAAGATAATAAGCATAAAGATAAATGGAACAAAGATGAACCATAACACAAATATTGTTTTAAAATAGGAGGATACAGATCCTCATTTCACTGAACAAAATGAATTCTAACATAGAAGCAAAAAAATGAAAGATTCATATATTTTTAATTCATAAAAATCTAAAAACATTTGTTATTCAAAAATTACATCTGAACTACAATCAGACATCACCTCACACTGGTCAGAATGGCCATCATCAAAAAGTCTACAAACAATAAATGCTGGGGAGGGTGTGGAGAAAAGAGAATGCTCTTGAATTGTTGGTGGGAATGTAAATTGATACAACCACTATGGAAGATGGTATGGAGATTCCTTTAAAAACTAGGAATAAAACCACCATATGACCCAGCAATCCCACTCCTAGGCATATACCCTGAGGAAACCAAAACTGAAAAAGACACATGTATCCCATTGTTCATTGCAGCACTATTTACAATAGCTAGAACACAGGAGCAACCCAGATGTCCATCGACAGATGAATGGATAAAGAAGTTGTGGTATATATAAACAATCGAATATTAGTCATAAAAAGAAATGCATTTGAGTCAGTTCTGATGAGGTGGATGAACTTAGAACCTATTATACTGAGTGAAGTGAGTCAGAAAGAGAAAGATAAATATTGTATTCTAATGCATATATATGGAATCTAGAAAGGTGGTACTGAAGAATTTATGTACAAGGCAGCAATGGAGAACTAGGCATAGAGAACAGACTTAGGGACTTCAGGAGAGGGGAGGAGAGGGTGAGATGTATGGAAAGAGTAACATGGAAACTTACATTACCATATGTAAAATGGATAGCCATGGGGAATTTGTTGTATAGCTCAGGAAACTTAAACAGGGGCTCAGTATCAATCTAGAGGGTTGGGATGAGGAGGGAGATGGGAGGGAGGTTCAAAAGCGAGGGGATATATGTGTGCCTATGGCTGATTGATGAGGTTTGACAGAAAACAACAAAATGCTGTAAAGGAATTATCCTTCAATAAATTTTAAAAAATTACAATCTGAACCAAACAGCAAACAATCAATAAGATAATTAAATTTGCCATTAACAGGACTGATTTTAATGCATAAAGAGCTTATATGCACAGTATTTTAACCAAAAATACCCTCTTATACAAAGGACGTAAACAATTCAAAAAGAAAATAGAAAGAAGTTACTTTTTAAAAATGATCATTCATTTAACAATTTTTGACTGCTTCCTATGTTGAATGCCTTGGCCCAAAGTATCCACCAATACACTGTTACTACAGAGCTCATGACTCAGTGTATTTATTGGAAAAAGGAAATAAATTAATAACCTTTCAGTACATGGTGCTATTAGAGACTCACAGATAGCTTTCCTGAAAAAGTGCTGCAGAAGCACAAAACTCCAACAGATCAAAGGCAGAAAGCATGAATTTCAAGAAATACAAACAGGATGTACAAAGGAACAGAGGCCAAAAAAATCTCTTGGCCCTTTGGGGTAGTGGATATAGTTCATTACAGCCAGCTTCATTCAAGGTTTTAGGACAATGTAGGGGTAAAGATATTGGGGTGGGGGGGAGTGGGAACTGGAAAAGAGANCAAAGGAACAGAGGCCAAAAAAATCTCTTGGCCCTTTGGGGTAGTGGATATAGTTCATTACAGCCAGCTTCATTCAAGGTTTTAGGACAATGTAGGGGTAAAGATATTGGGGTGGGGGGGAGTGGGAACTGGAAAAGAGAATCAGACTGCAAACGGCTATGATAGGTTCTCTAAGCCATGTTAAAAGCCATGTCCTCACTGAAGACAATGAGGAAACATTAAGATGCTTAAGTAGGGCTTTGCTGGTGGGTCAATAGTAAAGAATCTGCCTGCCAATGCAGGAGACACGTGTTCAGTCTCTGATCCTGGAAGATCCCACATTCCATGGAGCAACTAAGCCCCTGGGCCACAACTGTTGAGCCTGTGCTCTAGAGCCCAGGAGCTGCAATTGCCAAGCCCATGTGCAGCAACCACTGAAGCCTGTGCGCCAAGAGCCCATGCTCTGCAACAAGAAGTCTGCGCACTGCAACTAGAGAATAGCCCCCACGCAGTGCAACAGAGAAAAAGCCTGCACAGCAATGAAGACCCAGCACAGCCAAAATAAGTAAATATATAAAATTATTAAAAAAAAAAAAGATGCTCAAGCAGGGGAAGTTACATAAGCATACACATGTTTTTGGATGGTAACTCTAACTCAGCATATCAGTAAAGGAAAGAGTTTTTGAAAGAAGGTAAACAGTAGGAAAGATGACCAGTTAGAGGTACGCTATATAATAACTCAGGCATGAGATATTAATAACAGTGTAGACAAGAATAGTAGCAGAGAAGGTAGAAGGAAAAGCTTGAGATTAGACTTATTTATAGGACTGGGTCATTTACTGGATATAGAAGGGAAGAAAGAGAAAGAGTTGAGAATGTTGTCCAGTTTCAGTCAGGACAACTGAATGGATAGTAGCTCAGAGGACTGATGGGAAGAGAAGCAGAGACACAAGCAAGCACACACTGGAAGATCTGTGACACAACACAGGGNAGAAGGGAAGAAAGAGAAAGAGTTGAGAATGTTGTCCAGTTTCAGTCAGGACAACTGAATGGATAGTAGCTCAGAGGACTGATGGGAAGAGAAGCAGAGACACAAGCAAGCACACACTGGAAGATCTGTGACACAACACAGGGTGACAGGCAGCTGGACAAAGCTTAAAACTCAAAAGTGATGGAGGCTTGAGAAAGATTTGGTAGTTATTATTAAAGGTGACAAATAATGAAAAAACTCAGAAACATCATTTATCTATTAGATTGGTAAACTGAAGATTACAATATTCTTATTATCAAGTAGATGGTGGGAAAATTGGTATTCTCATAAATAGTGAGAATGGAAAAAAGCACAACTTCCTGAAATTAAATATGGCAAATATATGCCAAACTGTAATATATCCAAGGATATTCTGTAATGCATCCTACTCCCAAAGATTCCCTTATCTCTGAGTGCTCTCTACAACTTTTCCCACAGCAGTTATCTTCTAACATTTTATCTAGCATTCTGGCTGTTTTACTGCCTGTCTCCATCTAAAATGTAAGTTGAATAAGAGCAGGCATCTTAACATGGATCCAATTACCTATAACAACATCTGGCACACAATAAGCACTTTGACAAAAAAATCTGCATGAGTGAAAGACTATATGAAAGAATGAATGATTCATAAAAATAAAAAGGTATTATTTTCATCTATCCAGTTGGTAAAGATTTTAAAAGACAAACAGTGCTCAGAAATGAAAAGGGAATAGAAACATAACCCTTTCGTACATTAATGATGAAATATAAATTGGTACAACCTTCCTGGAAGGTAATTTAACAATCTCTATCAGGTTTTTAAACATATATACACTTTGACCACAGCATCAGTTTTTAAAATCTTCCCTAAGGTCTGTATCAGAAAATGGTATAAAGATATATACTTAGAAAGATGTCTAACATAAATAAGCACTGTTTATAAAATAGGAAAAGTGGAAACTTCCATTTCTATCAATAAGGTTATTATAAACTGTGAAACATTTAAAAAGTACTGTGCAGTTACTGTTTTAAAATAATGACATTAGACATACCTTGACATGAAATAAAATTCCTAACATAGGAGGGAAAGGCAAGTTACATTAACAGTCTTATAGAAGAATATAAATTATATAAAGTAATATATGAGTCTGTCTATATGGATAGCAAGAATACCAAAGTGTGGTCACCAAAATGTTAACAAATATTACCTTCAGGTGCTTGGGCTTTAATTTTACTTTCTTCTTTAAGCTCTTTTTAACTTGAATTCTAATCAGAAAAAACAAAGCTATTCTCATTTGGAAAATCTCAGAAAGTTCTGTTTCTAATCCCTTTATGGTAATATACAGTAAGAAAGAAAACTTATTTTCCATCATAAGGGTTCTTTACCAGATCGGTAGGCCTTAAATACTTTGACTTCTATTTCATCCTAAATCTAAAGAAAAGATTTCAACAGTTTTAGGAAACTATTCCAGAAACCGAAACGCACCATCAATGCCTATGCTAGTGTTACTGACACTAACATTCAAGTCATGCTTTCTACTTGTCCAGCATCTTTTCTATATTAATCTGGCATGCTAACACATGTTGCTCAAACAAAAAAGCTAAACCAAACCAAATCAACAAAAACAAAATATGTGTGCAACCCTTATTAAAGGCTTATATTCTAAGGTAAATACTTCTTGGAAAGTGTGAAAAATCATATCATCCAACCTACCCATAAAAACCTATTAAGCTTAGAAATCTATTTGGAAACCATATAGGACAACAGAAGGAATATGATCCCAGGAAACAAATAGTACCAAGTCTGCCCCCTGCTAGCAGCATGATCATGGGCAATTTACTTAACTTCTTTGTACTTCAGTTTCCTCATCTATAAAATGATGGTACCACAAATGCTAAAGACTGTTGAGAGGCCTATATGTATTACCATATATGAAGCCCCAGCTTTATACACCTACCACATGTCTAGTTTGTAATAAGCAACAAATGCTAACTTCTATACTCAAAGGACAGTAACTGTCACCATTTTTTCTGTAAAGCATTTCTGGACTTCCCTATGCAAGCCTGTTAGTTGTTTTCAAAACACCAGCCATATCTTAATGCTTGTCAACCGCAAGAACAAGAACTTTTCCAGAAAAAGAACTATATCTCATTCATGTTTCTAGCACCTAGTACGGTGCCTGACACAGGGTTTTTTGTTTTTTTTTTTTTAATGGCAGAATGAGTGAATAAACAAACTAATTTTATCAAAACATCTCTTTAAAAAGTTCATCCTAGGATACAGCTGTCTCACTATTAAATCAAAGTCAAATCAATGAATTGGAAAAGCTTATGCAAAAGAGCAATTTCTTCAGAAAGGCTAAGTCAAACAAAATAAACCATGGCACTGATATACATTAAGTCAGGGACAGAATATTCTTAATATAAAATTGAAAAACTTGTCTTTTGATAGTTTCTTGGCTTCTGCTATGTATTTCAAATTCAAACAGCTAAAACTGTTAAAACTAATAGCACACACACAGCTAACCAGGTGAAAGTCAGAAGGTTTTCCCTTAATAAACAGATTTGTAAAATTACTAAAATAGTGTAAGAAAACTTCCCGGAGAGCATAAAAGAAAGGCTCTGCCAGTAGAAGACAAAAGTTTCTAACAGGATAGTTTGCCTTTAACGAGCAAATTAAAGTGATTTAGTCTCATTTTAAAAACTGGAAAACAAGGAAGGGTTATCAATGCAAATAATCAAATTAACATTTTACCAAAATTTACATGAGAGAAACTTCATTAATGTTGAAGACTTAAATTCATTCAAAATCTCTCTAAAGAAACATTACTTTAAAAAATACATACAATGTCTTCTAATAAAAGTCCTATTAGACCTACCTGACTGGAGCATTATGGTTCTTTAACTATCCTGATAATTATGTAAATGCAAGTGATGCTGCTGTTACTATTTGAAAACTATTTAACCTCTTACTTTAAAATTACATTAGCACTAAAACTGTTTACCTATTGAAGTGTATAGCAAACACTGCTTTACTATAAGTAAAGGTAAATAGAAAAAACATAATCTAAAGTAGAAAGTGTAAACTAATGAGGTTTTTGACAATCAGAAAGTTATTGATTCAATTACTAAGCAATTTCTAACTCAAAACCTCTAGTACCCTAGAGTCTTAAATTATCATGTGAAACTTATTACAATCAAAATACTCTAGATCACAGTAAATATTTCATTTCTGTTCAGTTGAAATGAAAAGCAAGAATACTGGGGACATGGATTGACTTTCTAAAGGTAACCCTTCCTTCTACCCTACTTAAAAAAAAAAAAAGAATCCCACAATCAGTTTAAGGAAAAATATCTTTAGTTGACCAATAAGCCAAATTACTACCACACAAAAACAAAAGCACAATGTAAATTTTCCAGAATTATGTCCAAACAACAGGAAAAAAAAGTCAAGGTTATAACCATAAGTAAAAATATACCGCAATTCTAACCATAAAGTAGTAAAACTCACTCTAAGTTGAAAGAAATTTGATATAAATTGCTTACATCGTAAAATGAAGGTAAGGTTTATGGACAGCAGCAGCTGATGACTGTTTCTTTGGTGATCCTGAGTGACAACTTGTCTCAAAAATTGATAAAGCATTCTCATCGTCACTGTCATCTAAAATCAAAGTTTCTATATCTGTTTTAAAAAGAACACAAAGATTAGGAGGCTTAAGAAGTCATTTAATATTACTGACCTACCAAAGCTAAGGAAAACTGATTAAAAAAACAAGTGGCAGTAACAAGTTATCCATCAAAAAACACAAACTGACCAGGCAAATTGACAAACTACATTATTTTGAGTAAGTTATAAATGGAACCAATGTAATTATTTCACCCTTACAGACTACTTAAGTATTATGAGATACATTTTTGGAGATTAACTACAAGAAGTCTGGAAAAGAAATGGCACTCTCATAAAGTTCTCACCTGCTTACTAAGAATCTCTAAGTTAATTTTTACCAAAACCAGTACATTTAATATAAAATGGTTTAATTAATAGAGTAATTGAAGTATGGCCCAGTTCTTACAAAAGGAACAAGGAATAAATTAACCTTTATTTTTCTCACATGGCATACACACACATATTTCAAGGAAAATCTAGTCTTTAATTAAGAAGGGGCTCAAGAATTTAGCGGCAAAAAAGCCAGTCTTAGAAAACACACTCAGTCAAATAACGTTAGTCTCTTTATGGGTCTTAAGTTACTGCTCAACTGGAGCAGTAACTGGAGTTTTACTGCTCAACTTCCAGTTGTTACTGAACAACTGGAACTAAAATTCCTATTGAGAGTGCCATACTTAAAAATTTACCTAGACTACGGCCTAAAGTATTATAGCTGTAATTCATACATACTTAACAAAAGTGTCAATTCATTCAATAAAAAGCAATGCTACATGTATAGCAGAAATGGGAGGAAATTAAAATTGACAGAAATCATATCCTTCCCCAAAGAAAACAAGGAAAAAAAGAGGTATGCTTTCTAAAATGAGATCGTGAATTGTGCTGGCAGACAGAGTACAATTCAGTGGCTTTTAAAAGTCAAATATTTAACATGACTAATACTATAAAAATTAATCAAATAATTAAGTACAATTTGATTGATAATTCATACACAAGAACACTTACTAAGAAAAAAAATTAAAGACCAAAATAATCCAGAATAATATACCTAAATAACTAAAAAAAATTATTAATAATCAAAGTGATTTATTCCTTCCACTGGCATATGAAGAAAAAAATGGATCTAAAGCATACTTAATACTTATGGGGGAAAAGTGGTAAGAAAACATAACTAATAATGTCATAAAAAAATTCTCAAATGGAAATAAAGAAGTAATAATCTCTCAGAAGAGAAGGTAGAGTTTTATGGTTTTCTAATGGCAACATAGTTTTTATTAATTTTTAAAAATTAGGGAAAATATACAGATTCTCGATTACGAAAATCAGAGACAAGAAATGTATAGTTCATGGAAGAGTAGATGGATCATACATAGTATCTATTCTCCTTACTTGACAAATTTAAGAAATCAAGTAATCAATGTGATATTTCATTAGAATCTACCCTAAAAAATAAAGTTTCTGAAAAATATATTTATAACAGCAAAGTTCACTGATTATTGATGATATTTACTCTATATAACAGTTATAATGTTAACATAATTCACTAACAATTTTCTATACAGTGAAAACTACATGCTAAACAAAAAAAAATTAAGACAATTTTTTAAAGTCACTGTCTTCAAAGTTCATGGGCTTTACTTTGATTAGCATACAAACCTAAAGTTTTCCTATAAATGAGTAACATTTTTTAAAATAGCTTTCTATTTTTTTCTCAAATCCAAACTACAACCATGAGGCCAGAATTCAAGACCATCTATAATCAGGTTCTACTTTACTCCCTCACTGATAAACTACACTCCATTAGCACACACTATGGAGTGCTGTGCCAATAATAGCAATAAGATGAGCTGAATCCAGAGGGACATTATAACAACATGGTTAAGAGCACTGCCTCTGGAGTTGGGCTCCTTGGGTTTGAGAAAGACCTAGAACTTACTAAGTGACCCTATATAAGTGAACATCTTCATTTTTGATAGAATAAGAGTACCTACCCCACAGGATTGTTATGAGGATTAATAAATGACAATTTATGTAAGCACTTTATAATAATAAGAGAAATGTAAACCAATACTATTACAGTCAACTTTCCTAAAGATGGTAACACTCCTATATTAAGATAGTCATATAGTCCCAAGAGTGAACAAACAAAACAAATATTCAGAACAAATATCCATTCATTATTCTTATACACACTGAGTAGGCAACTACTGTATGCTAGGTCTAGAATACAGTGGCAAATGAAATAGATATATCTCCTATATTCATGGCAAATATAAAAGAGTAACACACAAATACTTTTATAAGGATATTCAATTTATTTACTTATGCCCATACTTATCATTTTAACAATATGAAAAGAGAATTTATACTACCTTCTTTCTTGTCACTCTGGCTAATCTCAGCATGAGGAAATACTTTTTGCAGGACAGCTAGGATGTTGTTGAAGCTTCTTTCCAGCAGTGGTTTTATGATGGGAGATAGTGCATGTCCCGAAGACATGACAGCACGCTGGGAAGCAGGCACAATATTCTGCATTGCATGGTAAAAATCTTGGGCGTTGAGCACGATTGAAGAAACATCTAGCTGCAGTTTATGACTGCTAGCATAGATCTGGGGATAGCGCCTCCGCAGGGCAATCAGGGCAGCTTCAGTGCACAGGGCCTTGATATCAGCTCCGCAATAGCCTAATGCACAAAAGGAAAAGGATAACAAAGGTAAGTCCAGCTTTCCAAGTACCAATTATATTTTGCAAATATGTACATCTTTATTCAAAAAACGAATACTAAATCAGTTATTATGGGCAATTTTACTATCAAAATGAAAAATGTCCCTTTAAAAACATCTAATAAAACCGTTTATTCATTAACTAAAAATGCTTTGAATATGTTAACAAATACATAACTAATGACATTAAAAGAAGTCATATATTTTTGTGCCAAAACCACTGATTATAATGTACATCTTTCTTCAAAAAAGGTTTTAAGAAAAATAACATCATATCAATCCTTCATCAATATTCCTAATCATCAGTTTAATCCTTAAGGCATTAGTTTTCCATATATTTTTCTAATATTACTAATTTCAAACATATATAATGGAGCAGTACAAAGTAGTATACATAAGCAGAAACTTCAAAATCAGAGCTATTCTACTACCAACTCTGAGTGCAAGGTAGAAGCAGGTTATTATCTAAGTATCCCCCAACCTATACAGTTGTAAGCATCTCTGATAATTCCAAAGGTATTAAAAGGAATTAGAATTCTTCAATTTTTCACATTAATTTCCTTTTTATATTTACTTTTAGTTTCAAAGGGCTACAGAGACATGAGGCATCATCCATTACCCATATTTAAGTGATCATCAAGGTAAATAACTGATCGAGCTGCCAGTGAAGTCAGTCATTTCATTCATTTGAGCAACAAATACATAGAAAAATATATGAACTGTTAGGTCTTTAACACAAAACAAAGGAGAAAAACTCAAATAGTCATGGTTGGTTTTTTACATTACCGATTAAATCTACATTTGGCCACCTTTGTCAATTACCCCAGCAGGGGGAACCACTCAAACAAGTTACAGAACGTTAGTCCCTAAGCTCTTCCAGGAGTGTTATCAGATTTAGTTCATTTTATATCTTACAATGACCTTGTAGAACACTTAAGTACTGAAATTAAAATGGTGATTAGACAGGAACACTAAAGCAGAGAAGAAATAGTCCCAAGTTAACTGGCAGAAAAAGAACATTAAGGAACAAAACCATATAAATCAAACTGACTCACACATCTATAATAAACTATATCCCTATTATCAGTAAAGATCACCTTAATCAAGTGCTACACACAACAGAAAACTCTTTACCTTGCTCTCCTTTTTCCACAGCATTTATCTCCTTATCATTTACCTAATATTTTTATTATGTGCCTTCCCCAACTAGAAAATGACCTCTAGATTATTTGTCTTGTTCACTAACTGTTTATCTATCTCAAATACCAAGAACAATGTCTGGCCTGGTATTCAATAGATATCCAATAATTTCCTGAGTGAAAGAATGAATGAAAAGAGAAAAGAGTAACAGCAAGGTTATAGTCTGGAAACATAAAACTGTTAAGTTACCATGTATTACAGGAAAGGGGGAACAATGAATCTTATCTACTAAGCTTCTTTTTTTTCCCCAAGAGATTTAAGCTCTTTTATTATTAAACCAACATACTGGGAGTAAAAATTTCAACTAAAATTATTAAGTATTATATTATTAAAACAAACATTTATTAAGAAGTAGGGGAAAACTTACTATGTCCTATGAGAATTTAATTCAGAAAAGGATAACCAGATGAAGCTTGGACACTGTCCCATGCCAGCAATCAATTTCCCAAAAATTCCTCAGAAAAAAACAAGTTTACTGTTCAGTTCAGTCGCTCAGTAGTGTCGTTGCAACCCCATGGACTGCTGCACGTCAGGCTTCCCTGTCCTTCACCAACTCCTGGAGCTTGCTCAAACTCACATCCATCGAGTTGGTGATGCCTTCCAACCATCTCATCCTCTATCATCCCCTTCTCCTACCGCCTTCAATCTCTGGCAGCATCAGAGTCTTTTCCAATGAGGCAGTTCTTCGCATCAGCTGGCCGAAGTATTGGAGCTTCAGCTTCAGCATCAGTCCTTCCAATGAATATTCAGTTCCTTTAGGATTGATTGGTTTGATCTCCTAGCAGTCCAAGGGACTCTCATGAGTCTTCTCCAGCACCACAGTTCAAAAGCATCAATTCTTTGACACTCACCTTTCTTTATGGTCTGACTCTCACATCCATACATGATTACTGGATAAACCATAGCTCTGACTATATGAACCTTTGTAAGCAAAGTAATATCTCTGTTTTTTAATATGCAGTCTAGGTTGGTCATAGCTTTTCTTTCAAGGAGCAAGCGTCGTTTAATTTCATAGCTGCAGTCACCATCTGTAATGATTTTGGAGCCCAAGAAAATAAAGTCTGTCATGGTTTCCATTGTTTCCCCATCTATTTGCAATGAAGTGATAGGACCAGATGCCATGATCTTTGTTTTTTGAATGTTGAGTTTTAAGCCAGTTTTTTCGCTTTGCTCTCTTTCACTTTCACCAAGAGGCTCTTTGGTTCCTCTTCACTTTCTGCCATAAAGGTGGTCTGAGGTTATTGACATTTCTCCCAGCAATCTTGGTTCCAGTTTGTGCTTCACCTAGCCCAGCATTTCACACAATATACTCTGCATAGAAGTTAAACAAGCAGGGTGACTATACAGCCTTGACGTACTCTTTTTCCTATTTGGAACCAGTCTGTTGTTCCGATGTACTCTGCATGTAAGTTAAATAAGCAGGGTGACAATATGCAGCCTAGATGTATTCCTTTTCCTATTTGGAACCAGTCTGTTGGTCCATGTCCAGTTCTAACTGTTGCTTCCTGACCTGCATACAGGTTTCTCAAGAGGCAGGTCAGGTGGTCTGGTACTCCCATCTCTTCCAGAATCTTCCACAGTTTATTGTGATCCACATAGTCAAAGGCTTTGGTATAGTCAATAAAGCAGAAATAGAGGTTTTTCTGGAACTCTCTTGCTTTTTCCAGTGGATGTTGGCAATTTGATCTCTGGTTCCTCTGCCTTTTCTAAATCCAGCCTGAACATCTGGAAGTTCTCAGTTCACGTACTGTTGAAGCCTCACTTGGAGAATTTTGAGCATTACTTTACTAGCCTGTGAGATGAGTGCAATTGTGCGGTAGTTTGAGCATTCTTTGGCAGTAGTTTGAGCATTCTTTGGGGGAATGAAAACTGACCTTTTCCAGTGCTGTGGCCACTGCTGAGTTTTCCAAATTTGCTGGCATACTACTGAGTGCAGCACTTTCACAGCATCATCTTTTAGCATTTGAAATAGCTCAGCTGGAATTCCACAACCTCCACTAGCTTTGTTCATAGTGATGTTTCCTAAGGCATCACTTGACTTTGCACTCCAGGATGTCTGGCTGTAAGTGAGTGATCACACCATCACTCTCTAATTTTATTTTCTACTTCTTAAAGGATGAACACCACCCCCCCAAAAAAACTATCTTTTCCTGTTCTATACATATCTGTAACATTAGTTCAACAAAATAACTGTAGAACACTAGCTCAGGCATAAAGTTAATCAAACAATCCATTTCAGAGGAAGTAAAGAATATACAACCACCTTCAAAAAATATAAACCACATTCCTTTTACTTCTTTAAAAGTATATACAATTACTGAACATCCTATATGATCCAATTTTTAAGTGCTAAAAGTCTAAGTTAAAAAAGAAAAAAATGCTCATAACAATGCAGAACAGAAAAAAGTCACTAAAAGTTATTTTATACAGTAAATGTTGCTCATAACATTTGTGTTTGACATATGTTAATAATATAATTAGCAATCTACTGTTCATTTTTTCTTAACTTATTAAAGATAACTTTAGAGTTTATCAACTATAATAGATTCCATTTAAAGAAGTAAATTTTCTTCCCTAAATTATATGGATGTTTTTATATTGACACATTTTATTAACAATACCAAAAATCACATTTGTTAATATCACCACACTATAGTCTTATCACTATAGTCTTTTAAGTGTTAGCAAGCTGTCAGCTCACAGTGATGAATATAAGTCATACAGCACCCTTTGAGAACTGCTGTGTGGCTTATAATCCATTTTGTTAAAAAAAAAATTCTAATTTTTTCCTTGAAAGTTTGAATTTCATCATTAGTAATAAAGTTTTACTTGAAAAAAATAAATTTTCACATGGATTATCATAACCAATAGACTATAAATTACAGGATTTTCTTCATTATATTTGTTCATGAATGAGAATTACTAGTTTATATCTGTGGTTGTCAACCCTGACTAGTCTTCTGAATAAACAATGAAAATGAATCAAAAATAAGTTACCAACAAACTTAGTGGATCAGAATCACTAAGTGGTGGTTTAATATCATAAACCAGTAATATCATATCAGTCATTCTGATAAACAAAAAATTGAGAACTACTGAGTTAATAATGTATTTTCCTTTTGTTTAGTCACTAAGTCATGTCTGACTCTTTTGCAACCCCATGGACTGTAGCAATACTTTATACACTTCCTTTACTAGACTCTGAAACATCATAACTAGGCTAAATAGGTTATATTAAGTGTGATCACATGTCCTGGTTTAGGCCACTTGCCTAAACAGTACATTTTTTCACTCTCAAAGGGTCTTGGTTTAGAAAATAGATGATATGACTATTCTAGAAATACTGAAATATAGCCTCTTTTGAAAGTTAAAAGTTGGTATTAGAGAAAATATCAATATTCCTTCCATAAAGAATTCCATAACTATACCAGTTCTACCATTACAATTCTAATAGTCTGATAAACACACATATCTTAGACACACACAAAAAAAGCACTGTGAGTACTGTTAAGATGGAGATTTGTCTGAAAGACTGAAAGTATAAACTATTCAAAGAGGCTCTAAACTAGGAAAGGCAATAAAATTTTATGAAGCTACTTAAGGAAAATACCAAACAGTGAAGGTCCACAAGCTAAGATGCCTCATTGACAGACACCCTTTTGTTGCTTAAACCTTCTTAGTGAAAATGAATAGACAAATATGATTAGATAGAAGATCTTCATTAACTTTAAGCTCCTACTATTTATGCACATGTTCTGGACACCAAAATTACTTGAAGACTACTAAAAATCACACCTATGAAGCATACAAACCTCCAGGTACTTGGGAATTTATTTCAAGATAAAAGTTACCAAATCCATAACCTCTAACAAAAGGTCAACTATGTTTTCGGTTCTTCATCAAAAACCTGCTTACTCTTTTGTTAGGCATAAATTTCACTCTACTGAACCCATACATGTTAAAAACATCTTTGGGATACATAAGTGGTAACTTCATAATGAATTTAAAGTGTATTGCTATTTCATTCCTGTTTGAAGACTTGCATTTGAATTTTTTTAATGTGAATTGGTTTCTTAAATGAAATAAATGTCACAAACAAAATCAGAAGTCAGTTAATTATAATTAAATTAATTATAATTTTTATGTCACTCTCCAGGAAGAAAATAGTATATATATATAAGCAGATTCTAAACCAGCAACGCCACCCCCAAAAAAGGCAAGAGAAGTTTTTCAGTCCTATAACAAAGTATTTCTTAAAATTTTTTTAACTTAAGAAACTGACTAAAAGCTAAAATAAATAACCTGGTAAAATGAGAAGTAGTGGTCTTTGGAAATTAAAAAGAAAACTGAGAATCTAATATTTAGGATGATGAATTAGAGTATATAATATTTCAGATGGTAGATAGGGTAATAAAAAGTAATTTTTAGATTACTCAGGGAATTTCCAAGATTATCTGAAGACTTCTGCTTATTTCAGTTAAGGATCATTCTGTGACAAATTCACAGACCAATCAACAAAGACTTTCCATTCTGATCTGTACTCTAACACAATATCATAAAAGTAGCAGGAAATAAAAGGGGTCAAATTTTCAAAAAGGGCAAAGACTGGATTTTGTACCAAATACCACCCTCTCCCATAAAGCAGCACAAGGCTTTGCAAAGGTCAAGCCAAATTTACATGAAATGGGTTTGGCGCATGCTCTCTTATACCAGGCAAAGCTTAAACTGGAGTAGTGCTGGAGAGATTTACGTTTTCTCCTCACCAGAAGATGTCGAGGTCTTTGTGGTTCAAAAGCTGAGGTATGCTGCTTCGGAGATGGAGGTCCCTGTGGATGAAGAGGATAATTCGGATGTAGCTAACTGAATGGACTAATGTTCTATTTAAGTTTTAATTATTTGATGGTGGACCACAATGAATTTTTAACTAAGTTGTTCTTTTTGGTTTTGGTAACTTTAAACTTTTCCCAAGTAGACTGCTGATTGTTAGTAGATTTATTAGGGGAACTTCTTCATAATGCTTAAAAAGTTCATGGAGAGATTTTTTTTAATCTATATTTTTGAGAGAATGAGAGAAAAATAGACAAAAGACAGAAAAAGAATGAAAGAAAAATACCTGCGTGTATATTCAGCTGCTTAATACTATATTCATTTTTATTTCAGACCTAATTAGTGCCAAACTCCTGAATTCTAAAACCTATGAATTCCATCTCCTATGAATGCACATAAAATACTCTCACCATATCCTTTTAGGGCAATAGTATTCATTCACTCTGTAGAAGATCTTCTACTCTGTGAATAATTTAACATTAACTTGGAGAGTTTAACATTTAGGGAAATATAGCAGATGTCATTAAGTATTTTCTTTGAAGACTCCTCTCACTCAACTTCTTTCTACACCACCAGAATGAAGATGAGTCCATCATGTAATCTGCGAAGTAAAAGACTACAGTCCTGCCCTATATATGGATCTTTACGTCTTGTTTAAGCTTATTTTTCTTAGTAAAATTTCTGAAAGGGAACAGTTCCTAAAAGGAGACACTGTAATAAGATTGGAAATCCAGCATTAAATGAAAGGCATTATTACTACGGAGCTTTGTTAATCAAAACACCTAATGGCAGCTAAAATTCTAATTTAGAAGTGTTCAAACTTCAAGTGAAATGTTTAAAATAATTTTTTACATTTGAAGGCAAAGCCATCTATTGCACAAAAATATAACTATACTCATTCACATTCCAAATATAAGGGGAAAGGGAAGCTGAGCAGAACAAACAATGACAATCAAAAATTCAAATAGTAGCACTCACCAACACATTTTTCAGCCAATTCACCTAAAAAAGCATCTGACAATTTTGGATTCCAGTCCCTGGTATGGATCTGTAAAATGTGTTTTCTTGCCTAAGAAGAAAAGCACAGATAAATAAAATCTTGCCTAAAGAAAAAAATACAAATAAAATATCAACCCCAAAATGTATCAGATGGAACAAATTCATCAACTAACCATATCCCAGAAAAGCAATTGTTTATTTTAAAAGAAGCATAAACAGCTGGCATCTGTGTTAACTCTGATTCCCATAACAACCCTGTGAGCTATGTAGTAGAGATCCTTGTTTCACAAACTAGGACATATAATAGTCTGAGAGGTAAAAGAACTTGATCTAGAACTAGAACTCAAAACTAAATTTCACTTTGCTCCACATCACTTTTACCATCTGAAAATGGATAAACAAAAAACTTCAATGTATGATAATAACCATAACTGTTAAGCAAACTATATATTTAGATTTCTCAGGTCCTTTTAGTTCTAATATGCATAAAGTGTCATTAGAGTTTGAAGTTGAAGTTTTTGATTAAGTAAAGAGATATAATACACACTGTCATATAAGTTCATGAATGCTTTCACACTTAATACATAACAAGGTAATCTCCATGAATAGTAATTGAATTCACTGAAAAAAACAAAGGTTTAAACAATTTTACCTTGATTTTTTTCTTTCAAAATAGCATTCTCTACCTTAAATCTAACTGTATAACACAATAAAAATTTTAACATCTTGGTCCCAAATTAAATTTCTTTTTCTCCCACAGTTAAAAAAGAAACACTTAAGTATAAGAATCCATAATCAGCTGAAAAGTCACATCAGAATGTTTTTTTCACATTTGCCTTCTTTCAGGGGAAAAACACTTTCTAAAATTGAATGCCCTTATTGCCTCAACACTGCTACTTGAGTTTCTTAAGATTATGAAAAAGCAAATTATAACCAAAATAAAATTATTATTGGCTTGGTGAGGAATCTGGGATCTAGCACCAAGACAAAAAGAACTTGGAAGTTATCAGGATAAATTTTGCTCAAAAGTTGACAAAATCTGGAATCAGTAGCTATTGCTTCAATTCCAAGGTCCAAGCTGGGCATTCAGCTACCAAAATAAACCAATGTTATAACAAATATTTTCTTTCATATATATATGACTTGACATATGTGAGTCTGAGCAAGTTCCAGGAGATGGTGAACAACAGGGAAGCCTGGTGTGTACACATGCACACACATACTTCATAATCAAATGAGAAATAAATCTTAGTATATTGAAAACAGAAACTGTTACCTTTTGATCTGGAAGGTTGAAAAGAAATTCTCTGTCAAAACGACCAGGTCTCCTAAGAGCAGGATCTATAGAATCAAGTCTATTTGTAGCACCAATAACAACAATTTCGCCCCTATTGTCTAATCCATCCATAAGAGCAAGGAGGGTTGACACTATAGAGCTGTAAAAAAATTTTAAAGAGGAAAGAAAGAAAAAGTTGCAAAACCTGCTGCTTATACTAACTTTTATCAGCCTTAAAGATTTTTATATCCATGTTCAAAAGTGAAACTAAGTTCAATTAACTTTCTCATATTGTTCTAAACAGGTTTAAGTCTTCTGAAGATATGACTGACATATAATACACTGGATATATTTAAAGAACACAAATTGCTGAATTTTGAGTATGTGAAACTATCACCATTAAGGAAAAAAGTAATATTCATCATGCTCCTCTTTGCACCCTTCGTAATCCATCCCCAATGCTCCTCCTTGACCTCTACCCAATCCCTTGGAAACTAACGATCCAAGTTCTGCCACTATACATTAGCTTGCATTACCTAAAATCTTATATAAATGGGATCACATGGTAAATATTTTTTTTCTTCTGGATTCTTTCCCTCAGTATGATTATTTGAAATTTATCACACTGTTGGTATATTTTTGTTGTTGTTCAGTCGCTCAATCTTGTCTGACTCTTTGAGATCCCATGGACTGCAGCACACCAGGCTTCCCTGTTCTTCACCATCTCCCGGAGCTTGCTCAAACTCACATACGTCAAGTCGGTGATGTCATCCAACCATCTCATTCTCTGTTGTCCCCTTCTCCTCCTGCCTTCAATCTTTCCCAGCATCAGGATCTTATCTAATGAGTCAGCCTTCGTATCAGGTGGCCAAAGTATTGGAGCTTCAGCTTCAAATATCAGTCCTGCCAATGAATATCCAGGACTGATTTCCTTTAGGATTGACTGGTTTGATCTCCTTGCAGTCCAAGGGACTCTCTAGAGTCTTCTCCAACACTACAGCCCAAAGGCATCAATTCTTCAGCAGTCAGCCTTTTTTATTGTCCAGATCTCACATCCACACATGATTACTGGAAAAACCATAGCTTTGACTATAGGGACCTTTGTAGGCAAAGTAATGTCTCTGCTTTTTCATACGCTGGCTAGGATGGTCATAGCTTTTCTTCCAGGGAGCAACTATCTTTTTATTTCATGGCTGCAGTCACCATCTGCAGTAATTTTGGAGCCCAAGAAACTAAAGTCTGTCACTGTTTCCATTGTTTCCCCCATCTATTTGCATGAAGTGATGGGACCAGATGCCATGATCTTTGTTTTCTGAATGTAGAGTTTTAAGCCAGTTTTTTCACTCTCCTCTTTCACCTTCAGTTTTTTCACTCTCCTCTTTCACCTTCATCAAGAGGCTCTTTAATTTCTCTTCACTTTCTGCCATAAGGGTTCTATCATCTGCATATTTGAGGTTATTGATATTTGTCCCAGCAATCTTTATTCCACTTTCTGCTTCATCCAGCCTGGCATTTCACAAGACGTACTCTGCATACAAGTTAAATTAGCAGGGTGACAATATACAGCCTTGATGTACTCCTTTCCCAATTTAGAACCAGTCCATTGTTCTCATATCCAGTTCTAACTGTTGCTTCTTGACCTGCATACAGGTTTCTCAGGAGATAGGTAAGGTAGTCTATTCCCATTTCTTGAAGAATTTTCCACAGTTTATTGTGACCCACACAGTCAAAGGCTTTGGCATAGTCAATAAAGCAGAAGTCAATGTTTTTCTGGAATTCTCTTGCCTTTTCCATGATCCAGTGGATATTGGCAATTTGATCTCTGGTTCCTCTGCTTTTTCTAAATCTAGCTTGAACATCTGGAGGTTCTTGGTTCACATCCTTAGCTTGAAGGATTTTGAGCATTACTTTGCTAACGTGAAATTTTTTAACAAGAGTTTATTCCTTTTCATTGCTAAAACAATATTGCATTTTATGATATATCCCAAATTGTTGATATACATGTTGATGGACATTTAGACTGTTTCCAATTTTTGGCTATTACCCAAAAATATTATGAACATTCACATACAGGTTATGAAAATTTTCCCACAGGTTTTTTCCTAAAAGTTTTATACTTTAACCTCTTGAGCTTAAGCTTTTATCCTCTTAATCTTTAATGTTTACAAAATATAAAACAACATATTTTTTATTCCTAAATACTGCTTTATCAATGTCTTTTTTATCATGGCCAATTATGCCAGAGGTTGGTTNGTTTTATACTTTAACCTCTTGAGCTTAAGCTTTTATCCTCTTAATCTTTAATGTTTACAAAATATAAAACAACATATTTTTTATTCCTAAATACTGCTTTATCAATGTCTTTTTTATCATGGCCAATTATGCCAGAGGTTGGTTTCAGTTTTATTTTTTTCAAAAAAGCAACTTTTTGATTTCTTGATTTCTGTATATCTTTGTTTGCAGTTCATATACTATTAGTTTTAATTTTTATTTCACTAGTACCATAGATTATTTAGAATTAGAGCAATAGCTGTTGATAACAGATATAAAATTTTCTGCTTGTCTTTTTGTTATCTCTTACATTTTGTATATTACTAAACTTTGGAAATTAGCTGTGATTTAAGGCATAATATATGATAAGTTTCTATAAATGATGTTTAAAACTAGTGTTCATTCTAAATTGCCTTAGATAAGTATGCACACAAGATCAGATTCATATAACAGAGTTGTTCAAATAATCTACAGAGAATTTATTTTATGCTCCTTTATTAATTACCAAGAAGTACATGATCTCTTTCACAATGATGACTCTTTCTTTGAAGTTCTGTCAATTTTTGTTTTATACAGTTTGAAATATAGTAATTAGGGAATTACAGATTTTAAACAATTACATTTTTTAATAAGTTGAAGCTTTTATCATTATAAGGGGATCCTCTTTATATTTATAATAATGCTTTCCTTCTTATAGACAATTTTGCCTGATATAGCAATAGTAGCTTTCTGTTACTATTTACTTGATAAATTTTGCACCATTTATGAATTTGATTATTTCAGACATTTTATATGAATGAAGGTTCCAAATGGTGGGGGAAAGGCAAGCAAAAGCTTAGTCACAAATATTCACAGGGACAAGAGAAACAAAAAAAATTTTAAGAAATAAAATATTATAAAAATTTTACAGCTATGATGAAAATTAGAAGCTCACAAATTTAAGTAGCTCAATTTAGAATAGGAAAATCCTACCTACAAACATCAGAGGACAGAGGAGTCTGGCGGGTAACAGACCATAGGGTTACAAAGAGTCGGACACAATAGAGTGACTGAGCACACACATGTGCACACACACACACACACACACACACACACATGCACACACATGTTAAAAGAAAGAAGTCTTCCTCAAGGAAACATTTCGCATCTCACAAGCCTCACAGCACTAATTGAAGGGTTAAGTCTTAGTACTATGTCAACATATGAACTCAACATAATCAGATTAGGAAATATTACCTGTGGATCTGATCTTGCCTGCTAGAGCGAACTGGAGCTAATCCATCTATTTCATCAAAAAATATTATAGAAGGTCTCATCAAATATGCCTAGAATAAAAAGAAAACAAGTATTGTATTAGTTTTCACTTTTAATTTAATTACTATGTTTTTTAATAAGTAACAGAAGTAAATAGGTAATATAAGCAAATGGTACAACATGCAGCAGGTAAGAAAGATTATAGAGGAAAAAGAAAAGCTCCTATCTCCTCAGTCTCCAATCACAAGGTAGTGATTAAAGTTACCTACCCAGTAGGTAACTACTGTTTTCAATTTGTTTATCCTGCCATTCATGTCATTTACACACATACACATATATGTATCTTTAAACATACTATTTTATTAAACATTTAAACACACTATTCATATTGCTTTTATCATATAACACAGACTGCTGCTGCTGCTAAGTCACTTCAGTCGTGTCTGACTCGGTGTGGACCCAGAGACGGCAGCCAACCAGGCTCCTCCGTCCCCGGGATTCTCCAGGCAAGAACACTGGAGTGGGTTGCTATTTCCTTCTCCAATGCATGAAAGTGAAAAGGGAAAGTGAAGTCATGCAGTCGTGTCTGACTCTTCATGACCCCATGGACTGCAGCCTACCAGGCTCCTCTGTCCAGGGGATCTTCCAGGCAAGAGTACTGAAGTGGGTTGCCATTGTCTTCTCCATAACACAGACTATTTTATGTTAATGACATTTTAATTAGCTTCCATATAAGGATATAAGAAAAGCATTCTTATAAATTCTAATATAATTTAAGAAAAAGCAAGGTCATTCTATGAAAACTTAAAACAAAAGGAAGGTGAAGAATCTAAACCTGAAGAAATTAATACCAACAAAGGATGACAATAATTTTAGAGAGAGGTTTGGCTTAAAATGTCCAGGTGGACTGGAGAGGGCTCACTGAACCCCAATCCTTGAAGCTAGATCACTGGATTCAAATCCTATGGGCACAGGATAGGGAAGGTGAATTACAAGGATTCATGGAGTGGCATCAGATGACCAAGAACATCGGAGTGGATTCCTGCCCCAACGCATCCATATTCGTGTGGATTTTTAAAATTCAATTTGATTGGATATTCCAAAGACTTTTTTCTCCTATTTTTGATGATTGGAGCCCTAAAGACGCACAATGGAATTGTGTTTTGCATTTTTTGGTAAAAGGAACAAAGCGAGGACCTGGAAATACACACTGGAGCAATCTCCTGGGAAGGATTCAGCATGAGTAGATGGTAAACTTTAAAAGTGAAAGTGGGAGTTTGTTTAAAACAATAAATCACTAAGTCATTTCTAGGGCTTCCCTGGTGGTTCAGAGGTCAAGAATCTGCCTGCAATTCAAGAGACACATTCAATCCCTGAATCAGGAAGATCTCCTGGAGGGAAATGGCAACACACTCCAGTATTCTTGCCTGGGAAATCCCATGGACAGAGAAGTCTAGCAGGTTGTAGTCTATGGGGTCACAAAGAGTCAGATACGACTTAGCAACTAAACAACAACAAAAGTTACTTCTAAGTTTAAAGAATACAAAATCGGGGTTGAAGATTAAGTAGTTTTCCAATTGGCTATGCCATTTTCCTCTGAAAAAACTATATTTTAAAAACTAAAAATCATAGTCAAGGTAATAGAAGAAGTACCTTCTTCTGACCAAGAGGTAGCAGACAAGTTTCCAGACACCATTAAGAAAACCACTGATGAGAAAGAGTATCTGTCTGAACAGGTTTTTAATGCAGATAACAGCGCCCCATTCACATTTATTAGTAAAGAAGAGTAATGAGCACCAGGATTTGTTTCTTTGTTATTAACGCATGAATCGTGATACCTAATAAATAAGAATTTCTTTTTCATATTATTTTTCCATTTTTGATGTATAGATGGAGAAATCGTGGAAACTGTGTCAGACTTTATTTTTTGGGCTCCAAAATCACTGCAGATGGTGGCTGTGGCCATGAAATTAGAAGACGCTTACTCCTTGGAAGAAAAGTTATGACCAACCTAGATAGCATATTGAAAAGCAGAGATATTACTTTGCCGACTAAGGTCTGTCTAGTCAAGGCTATGGTTTTTCCTGTGGTCATGTATGGATGTAAGAGTT
>SJYV01045960.1:3626000-3679840 GCA_006410875.1 Neotragus pygmaeus | reverse complement strand
AGTATATTCAAAAGCAGAGACATTACTTTGCTGACTAAGGTCTGTCTAGTCAAGGCTATGGTTTTTCCTGTGGTCATGTATGGATGTGAGAGTTGGACTGTGAAGAAGGCTGAGCACCAAAGCATTGATGCTTTTGAACTGTGGTGTTGGAGAAGACTCTTGAGAGTCCCTTGGACTGCAAGGAGATCCAACTAGTCCATTCTGAAGGAGATCAGCCCTGGGATTTCTTTGGAAGGAATGATGCTAAAGCTGAAATTCCAGTACTTTGGCCACCTCATGCGAAGAGTTGACTCATTGGAAAAGACTCTGATGCAGGGATTGGGGGCAGGAGGAGAAGGGGACGACCGAGAATGAGATGGTTGGATGACATCACTGACTCGATGGACGTGAGTCTGAGTGAACTCCGAGAGATGGTAATGAACAGGGAGGCCTGGCGTGCTGCTATTCATGGGGTCCCAAAGAGTCAGACAAGACTGAGTGACTGAACTGAACTGAACCACCTTAAACTTAACCAGCTTAAACTTAAACAACTCTATGTTCAGTTTCTGTCCAGACATGGTTTCTTTACTGCAGCAGACATCCTTTGACACCTAATATGAGCTATTGATCTGAAAATGAGTTTTCCTTCCTTGCTCACCTGCTTCTGCCAAAACTACCATCTGTGGACTTCAAGAATGTCTTGTTCATTCTCACAGCATTCCACCAAGCATAGTGTCTGACCAAGGAACTCATTTAAAAGTAAATGAGATAAATATGGTAAAGGGCTCATGATCATAGAATTCATCGGTCTTATGTGTCTGATCACCTTGAATTAAATGGCCTGAAAGAAAGGTGTATTTCTTTTTTTTTTTTTTGAAAGTTACAACACAAGCTGAGTGCCAGCACTGGGCAGGGCTTAGGTAATGTCCCCAGGATGCTTTATATGCCCTGAATCAGTGACCAATATATAGTGCTATTTCTCGCATAGCTGGGATTCATGAGTCTGAAAATTAAGGGGCTGGAATGGGAATGGCTCCTTTATTGTTACTCTTAGTGATCGCCAGCGGAATTTTTCCTTCCCAGACTCACAATTTTGGGCTCTTCAAGCTTAGAAATTAATTTGTCTGCCTAGATTAGTTATACATAAGTAAAATATGATATATATGTGTCTTTTAGTAACTATATTAGCTGAGGTATTTGCTGAAAGCAAAAGGAATATGGAGTGAATAGCAGAGAAGTTAAAAATGCCAACTTTTGACTACATGGCCCATTATAGAAATGAAGACTAGTAGTTACAAGTATTTCTTCCTTACATTAATATGAATGTATTAATGTAAATATTAACCAATTATTTTCTTCAATTTTCCCACTCATGGAAGTTATCAGCACTATTTACTACTTGAAGGTAAACAGGAAAATATACAGAAACTGCCTGAAGTTTCACCCAGGACCACAAAAAATTAGTCCATGTGTTGAGGTTAAAGGTGAAGGTATGATAAAGAATAAAAGTGTTTTCTGCTTGGGTCCTACCATGTCATTTTAATTCAATAAACTGGTTTCATATACCTTGAATCATCTCATCTCCATAAATCCCTGTAAGGTAAATGTTATCAACAACTGTCTGTAGATGTAGATGCTCAGAGAGAAAAAAAATGTCTAAGGACCTTCAATAGCTGTCTCACTAGCCAGGTCGTCAGAACCAGGAAAAGCACGTGTAAGTGAGAATTGAGGAGCAGACATTTTTAATATGAATTGTCTCATTTAATGCTCACAATAATTCCATGAGGTAGGTATTATTATTCTGATTTTACAGACAAGGAATCTGAAGATTCAGAGAGGTTAAGTAAATTGCTAAAAATTGAACAGCAAAAAAATCGGAAGTTTGAACCCAAGTCCACTTAGTTCTAAAGCTCATATCCTTTCACTACACATGAAGTGTTTTCTTGTCATCTCCTCAGGGACTGAGCTGCTCAGAGTCCAAATACTTTACAATTAATGCTTAGGGAGGGTGAAAGGAGCCAGAGGACAGACTGGAATAGTAAGCGCCATCAGAGAAGTGCGTCCTTTGTGCTACAGGAGGAACTGCCTAGAAAAGAAACTAGGTCCAGCACAGGGAAGGCATCCTGAGGACCGAGTCTTTAGAGTTGCGTGGGAATCAATCATGTAAAAGGTGTGTGTGTGTGTGTGTGTGTGTGTGTGTGTGTTGGAAGGAAAAGAGAAGTAAAGGCTGAGGGAAAGTATTTGCTTGAGACAAGTTCAAGTAAACAGCTGTGGCTGGAATATAGCAGGTAAGTAGAGATAGTGAGAAATGCAGCTGAAGGTCAGCCAAGGGGAAGCTCAGAAAGAAGCTGGGCACCGTGTGGTTTGAGTTCTATTTCAAGACAATGGAGGAGCTTACTAGGACCCAGGGACAAGGGAAGAGGCAGATTGCCACTTTAGAGACAGATGCAAGACCAGATGACAATGTGAGTATGCAGACAGGGAAATCAGTTACCAATTTTGGCAATAATTCAGATAAGAAATAACAACGTTTTGAATCAAAAGCAGTGGTTGGCTCGGGGTACAGAAGGGGGAAGAGGGTGGAAGAAGAGTATATTTTCAAACTCTGAAATCTTTCTCCATTCCCTAATGGATGCTTACTTTTTTCTTTCCTGCTACTGTCATAGAGATCTCAGCGCCAGCCCTGACCCCATGCATAAGGCAGCGACTGCCAATATACTGCTTGAAAGACACTAAAAGCCCAGTGTACCAACATGCTGCCCTCTCCAGGTCTGCAGCCCCTTCACTGGCGTCTCTTTTTTGGGCTGTGCTCAGTCACTTAAGTCATGTCCAACTCTGTGGGCCCCTACGGACTGTACCCGCCAGGCTCCTGTGTCCTTGGGATTCTCCAGGCAAGAATACTGGGGTGGGCTGCCCTGCACTCCTCCAGGGGATCTTTCACACCCAAAGATCTTTAACTCCCACCCTGCACTAAGGACTAGCCAAAGACTAAATCTAGAGGCACTGATGACCGAGAGGATAGGATGCTGAATTTTCCTCCTTGAGTGTGATACCCCGGACAGCTCTCTAAGCTGGAGGGTGGAGGTTTTCACCATCGCTCTGAACAAGAAGGTCGATTTTGCCCGAATGTTCACACAAGCGCCCGCAGGGTAGCCAACCACCAGTAAATGAGACGCGCAAATGCTGTTTTCTCTTAGTCACTGATTTTTAAAAATTAAGCTGCTTGTTAGTAAGCCGATTGAACATCAACAACCTTTCCAGGAAAATCTTTTAATTAAGTTTACACAGAAACAATTGGTTGCAATTGTAGACAAGTCATTAGAAGATGTAAAAGAGGGACGGGGGCGACAGGTAATGGGGGGAAGTTCTCGTGTGTGTGTGTGTGTGTGTGTGTGTGTGTGTGTGTGTGTGTGNGAGTTGACTCACTGGAAAAAACTCTGATGCTGGGAGGGATTGGGGGTAGGAGGAGAAGGGGACGCCCGAGGATGAGATGGCTGGATGGCATCACGGACTCGATGGATGTGAGTCTGAGTGAACTCTGGGAGATGGTGATGAACAGGGAGGCCTGGTGTGCTGTGATTCATAGGGTCACAAAGAGTTGGACACGATTGAGCGACTGAACTGAATTGAAGTGATGAACAGTTTGTATAATATTTATAGACCAAGTATATTAATTATTAAGAAGATATTCTCACATTAGCTTACTTCACTTACCTGATCAAAAAGAAGCCTAAGCTGCCGCTCAGATTCACCAACCCACTTACTCAGACAATCTGCTCCTTTTCGCATAAAAAAAGCCACCTTTTTGTCTCCCTGACTGCACTCGTTAGCTAATGCTCTGGCAACCAAGGTTTTACCTGTGCCAGGAGGACCATAAAATAAACAGCCTCTAGGGGAAAAGAGAGTCAATAAAAGTAAATTAGTGTTACCATTAGCACTAATAATCATTTAAAAATATGCACCTGCGTATAAGTTTGGATTAATGTATATTGATTATTATTAGACACCAACAAAGCCTTTTGTAGTCCACAGACAAAAGTCTCACTTTGCTGAGAGTTTTCAAGGATGTTCTCAAACAATCAAGCTTCAGGATGCAAGAAACAGCTCAATCAGGGGAGACAGTAATTTGGCAAAATATTAAAAGCGTTTGCCCTGTGACCCAGAAATTTCACATTTTTTACAAAATCATGTAGAAATACTCAAAAGAATGTTATAGACTTTCTTACAAAGTCTAAACGCTATCTATTAATAAGGGACAAATACACCACTATATCTATAAATTAAACACTAGTATGATGTCAAATAGAATAATACACACAATATTTATTAACATGAGGTATCTATAATATATTATAGAGTGAAAAATAAAGTTACATAAGGGCTTTATTGAGTAATCTCATTTATATTAAATGTTTAAATGCACAAAATACCAGCAAAATCATAAACAATATATGCATATACATATAAAAGAAAGTTATAAAGAATATAAAAATTGTTCATCTCTAAAGAGGAAGATTACTTTTAGCTTATAACACATTTTGTTTATAACTCCATTATTTAAAGTTTCTTATTAATGCTTTTTTAATTTACTATTTTTTAATAATAACTGAATCCAATGAATATGATGATCATATTCATTGGATCACATAAAAAGTAAATAAATTTTTATTATGATTCATAAGAGCCACTGTAGAATTATAGGCCAACATTTAACTCACTCAAATAGAAGATGACTCTTTAAAAGATTTTCTACATCCTTAAAAGCATGAATAACAAATTAGAGCCAAATCTCTTGAATAAAAAAGGATATTTAGCAGTTTAAATCTAAGTCTATGTGTATATCTTCAGAATATTTTATTCTACCCAATTTCCTCTGACATAATTTCTCAGTCTTTTCTAATAGTTAACTAGCTAACCACCTCATGATCAGACACAATTAATCTGATCATAAAAATAAATTATCAAGTTTACCATTTCAAAATATCACATCATTGAGTCAAAGAAACACTTCACTGAAATTGTGCTTTCAAAGACTAAACAACATGTAGTATCAAACTCAGTGCTATTAGGAGACCAAATTAAGGAAAATCTAGTTGGGCAATCCACTTGTATATTCAAGGCCTGCATAAATAATCTCATTCTACATCTGAGTCTTAAATGCTGAAATATAAACTTCAAGTACCACAGCTTTTGAGCTCTAAATAATAAACTGTCATTCCTAATTCTCATTGCTAGAACATATCAAATAAATATACATGAAATATTTATAAATAATATTTAGATTTATAATTACTAACTGAAATTTGATAAATTAACAATAATAAACATCTAGCATTACTAACCTTGGAGGCTGAATTTTAAATTTTTCAAAAATTTCTGGATATAAAAGTGGGAATACTACCATTTCCTTTAGTGCATGAATATGATGACGCAATCCACCTATGCTATCAAACCGCACCTTGGAAAGAAGGGGAAAAGTTTAGTACAAAATAATTTTAATTGTATACAGGTTTCTTTTTAATTTATGAGACAATGATTGCAAAATACATGCCTTCAGCAGGAACTGAAGTTTAAATATAAAGTTCATATATAAACAGAATTTAAAAAATTATACTTTAAGGAATCCCTTGGCAGTATGGTGGTTAGGGCGCCACGCTTCTACTGCAGGGAACACGGATTCAATCCTTGATGGGGGAACTAAGATCCCACAAGCTATGTGACAAACAAACAAAAAAAGAGGTATTTCTAGAAAACCATTTACAAAACTTACTGATTTATCAATATTCATTGGATCAACATCAGCCAAGCTTGCACCCACTTTAACACGTTCTCGGAGAATACCACTAGCTAAATCTTCTGCTCTTAAGTTCATAGGCAAACACCTGAAATTCATAAAAATTTAAGTAGATAGCATTAAAAAGTTACATGTTCTTAATATCATAAACAAGTTTTAAAGCTTTGACACATTAAAAAAAATTTTTTTTATTGAAGGATAATTGCTTTACAGAATTTTGTTGTTTTCTGTCAAACCTCAACACCAATCAGTCATAGGTATTCATATGTCCCCTCCGTTTTGAACCTCCCTCCCATCTTCCTCCCCATCCCAACCCTCTAGGTTGATATAGAACCCCCGTTTGAGTTCCCTGAGCCATACAACAAATTCCCGTTGGCTATCTATTTTACATATGGTAATATAAGTTTCCATGTTACTCTTTCCATACATCTCATCCTCTCTCCCCATGTCCGTAAGTCTCTTCTCTATGTCTGTTTCTCTGTTGCTGCCCTGTAAGTAAATTCTTCAGTACCATTCCTCTAGATTCCGTATATATGTGCTGCTGCTGCTGCTGCTGCTGCTGCTGCTAAGTTGCTTCAGTCATGTCAGACTCTGTGCAAACCCATAGACGGCAGCATGTTAGAATACGATATTTATCTTTCTCTCTCTGACTCACTTCACTCTGTATAATAGGTTCTAGGTTCATCCACATCATCAGAACTGACTCAAATGTGTTCCTTTTATGGTTGAGTAATATTCCATTGTGTATATGCACCACAACTTCTTTATCCATTCATCTGTCGATGGACATCTGGGTTGCTTCCATGTTCTAGCTATTGTAAATAGTGCTGCAATGAACAATGGAATACACGTGTCTTTTTCAATTTTGGTTTCCTCAGGGTATATGCCTAGGAGTGGGATTGCTGGGTCATATGGTGGTTTTATTCCTAGTTTTTTTTAAGCAATCTCCATACCATCTTCCATAGTGGCTGTATCAATTTACATTCCCACTAACAATGCAAGAGAGCTCCCTTTTCTCCACATCCCCTCCAGCATTTATTGTTTGTAGACTTTTTGATGATAGCTATTCTGACTGGTGTGAGGTGATACCTCATTGTACTTTTGATTTGCTTTCTCTCATAACGACCAATATTGATCATCTTTTCATATGTTTGTTAGCCATCTGTATGTCTTCTTTGGAGAAATGTCTGTTTAGGTCTTTTTCCCACTTTTTGATAGAAGTTTTTTTTTTTTTTNAGGTGATACCTCATTGTACTTTTGATTTGCTTTCTCTCATAACGACCAATATTGAGCATCTTTTCATATGTTTGTTAGCCATCTGTATGTCTTCTTTGGAGAAATGTCTGTTTAGGTCTTTTTCCCACTTTTTGATAGAAGTTTTTTTTTTTTTTTCCCCTGGCATTGAGTTGTATGAGCTGCTTGTATATTTTGAAAATTAATCCTTTGTCAGTTGTTTCATTTGCTATTAATTTCTCCCATTCTGAGGGTTGTCTTTTCACCTTGCTTATAGTTTCCTTTAATCAGGTCCCACTTGTTTACTTTTGTTTTTATTTCCGTTACTCGAGGAGGTAGGTTATAGAGGATTTTGCTTTGATTTATGTCGTCGAGTGTTCTGCCTATGTTTTCCTCTAAGAGTTTTATAGTTTCTGGTCTTACATTTAGGTCTTTAGTCCATTTTGAGTTTATCTTTGTGTATGGTGTTAGAAAGCATTGTAATTTCATTATTTTACATGTAGCTGTCCAGTTTTCCCAGCACCATTTATTAAAGAGGCTGTCTTTATCCCATTACACAGTCTTGCCTTCTTTGTCAAAAATAAGGTACCCACAGGTGCATGCGTTTATTTCTGGGCTTCCTATCTTGTTCCATTGGTCTACATTTCTGGTTTTGTGCCAGTACCACACTGTCCTGATGACTGTAGCTTTGTAGTATCATCTGAAGTCAGGAAGGTTGACTCCTCCAGCTCCATTCTTCTTTCTCAAGACTGCTTTGGCTATGGGGAGGTCTTCTGTGTTTCCATATGAATTGTAAAATTTTTTTGTTCTAGTTCTGTGAAAGATGCTATTGGTAATATGGTAGGGATAGCATTGAATCTGTAGACTGCATTTGGTAGTATAGCCATTTTCACAATATTGATTCTTCCTACCCAGGAACATGGACTATATCTCCATCTGTTTATGCTGTCTGCTTTGACACATTTTTATCTTTCTCCCTTTTCTCATAACCCAGAAAAGGACAAGAGATTTCATATTTTCAATCTACTTTTCCTAAATTCTTTTCAATAGATCAGAAATAAATTTATTCACAAGACAAAGCAATTAAGATCATGAATCTATTTGTCCAAAGAGTCAAACCTAGTCTAAATAAGAAAACTTAACAAACCTGATATCCTATAAGTATAAAATAAAAATAGACCTACTATATATACACTATTAATAATACATATGACATTAAATAAACTCAAGCTTTATTACAATATCTAAATTTATCCTTAGTTACTATGTCAATTCAGAATACATGGTTGAAGAAATAAGTTTCCTTTCTTTTAATTCAAAAGAAATCAATTTGCAAACCAGTTTTGAAAATTAAGCCTTATTTTCTGTGTAGGTACCTTAAAATACATCTTTAGCTACTTAAAATCCTATATGATATTAATTTAAATATCCCTAAGAAAATACAATCTACTGCCTCTTTTAATATTGCATAAACACCAAAAGATGGCATAAATAGCCTCAAAAAAGTATAGGTTCTATAATGAATGTAACTTCACTTATATTTCCGAATCTGAACTTACTTTTAAAACTTCCAAAGCAGGAATCAGAATAGTTCAGATTAAAGAGGAATTACACTCTTTTATTTAAACTTAGATTTTCCTTACATTTTTCTTTCTGTCATCCACATAAGGAACTCTTTCTAACAAATAATCTACACCAACCCAAACTTGTTTCCAAGACCAGCTAACTGAAAACTTGATATTTCTACAGTAAATATATGATGCTAAAGTATAGAAATGCTTTGTTACATATAAAATTTCTAAATATAATTTATCTTAAATATTATACATATAAGCTAGAACATTAACTTAAATTTTAAAGGATAAATTATAATTTGATGCTCTAATGGCCAAAATATTGATTCTCTCCCCCACTGAAAACTCTCAAGATTTTAGTGAGCCATGTAATAATGAGTCACTCTGCTTAAGCAAAGATCACCAGAGGCATTCACTAAACCAAACATAACAAGGTTTCCAACAAAACCCAAGCACTCCTGAAACAATTCTATTTAAAATCAAGTCTTACTCTTGAGTGCTATGATCATTTTAACCATCTAAAATCAGCCTCATTAAATGGATTTGGATTAGAGGAGTGGGCTTCCCTGGTGGTTCAGAGGTTAAAGCGTCTGCCTGCAAGGTGGGAGACCCAGGTTCAATCCCTGGTTCAGGAAGATCCCCTGGAGACAGAAATGGCAACCCTCTCCAGTATTCTTGCCTGGAGAATCCCATGGACGGAGGAGCCTGGTAGGTTATAGCCCACGGGGTCGCAAAGAGTCAGACACGACTGAGTGACTTTACATTCACTTTCTTTCTTTACTGAAGAAGAGACTGTCATAGATGTTGGACTCTTCCCCTGGTTCTATCTTTATCTTTCCACACTGTTTTATTGATTACTAACACAGTTAAGTAATTTATGGGAAGTTTCCCATGGTTAGATTTCTACTCTAAAAATTACTATGTAAAAACCAAGTTAGTATATTACTCTAATGTGTTGAGTATCACTGTAAGCAAAATTGGTACAGGTAAGAATCACAAAGTTTAAACTGTTATTCCTTTTTTCTACCATGGAAGTAACAATTAAAAATTTACTAACCTATTTCTTGCTCTTGCCATGCTCTTTGATTTCCTTCTTTCAAATCGTTCTTCATCCGAAGAAGTTGTGTCGCTACTGTGAATAGCATGCTTCTTTCTCCTATTTAAAAAGAATAAAATCCTTAAAATCATTACAGCAGCAAAGAGCTTTTAAAAAGCACCATTCTGAGCACCCTATCTACTGTTAGCTTAGTATAAAATACATACATTCACTCATTTATTTGGCAAATATTTATTAAGATCCTTATACTCATGCAATTTACAACAGAAAAAAAAAAAACAGGAGGAGAATGAGGCTATAATTTTTTAAATAGGGTAGTTTAGAAAGCCATCAAACAACAAATTTAATTTGCATCCAAATTTAGGGAATGTCTATCACTGACTGATAAATAATATCAAAATCTTAGAAAAGAAAGCTTATCCTTTTCTCTTATTTTCCCATTTCCCAAACAATCATAAACAGTACAGACGCTAAGAAAAATAATACATCGGTTTATGGGAAGACAAGAGTTTCCACTTTTGACTTAAGAAACTTATATCCTGTCTGAATTTCTTGTAAAACATACTTTTGAAGAAAAGTTTACAATCATAACTACTATGGAATCAAAGTATCAAAGTAAAATCCTTGAGGAAAAACAATACTCAATAAATCTAATTATTAAAATAACTGATGACATCTCTAAGATACTTAGAAAATATGGTATCATACAAAATGGAATCACTGTAAATTAACTTGAAACTCAGAATGGCCTTCAAGAATGGTGTACACCCTGTGCATCTCTATTCAACTCCAATTCCCTCAGTAGCAAACCCAGATTTTCCCCAGCTCATTAAGACTTTTAACCTGTCTAATATTCCTTCTCCTGATTAACGGGAGTCTTTTCATTTCATCCTGTATCAGATTTTAATGTTTCCCAAGATCTTAGGAAGACTGTTGCAATAGTTACCTACTCAATCTTTGCAATTTTGATTTTACTTTCTCTCTGACTTCTTTCTGAGAACTCCTTAAGAAAAAATGCCTGTTTTCAAGTTCATTTATTCTATGTGTGTGTGTGTTGTGAGCCTAATATATAAAAATATGATATATCAGCTCTAATGAAGTGATCAGAAGCAACAGGGTACATACTGGGCTAAGGAAATGACTCCAGATGATAACTTGAATTCACAAGAATAAACAAAGAAACCCAGAATAATAAAATAAAAGTTATTATCCAAAAGCTATAAACATACACTTGACTGCCTTTCTTCTCTCATCTTTTTAAATAAAATAGAATTATAAAAATAATTCTAATAACATATTGCTAGGTTTATAAAATGTATCACAATACCACAAAAAGCAGAATGGACCATAAAGGGAAGGGCCCACATCATGCACAAAAGAAAGCCAAAATGGATTAAAGACCTAAACATAGAGCTAAATCTATAAAACTCTTAGAAGAAAACACAGGAATAAATCTTCATGATCACAGATTTGGCAATGGATTCTTAGATATGACATCAAAAACATGAACAATAACAATGAAGATAAATTAAACCTCATCAAAATTAAAGTTCTTTTTGCTTCAGAGGACATCAAGAAACAGGATAAAACATCATGTGATATGATAAAACATCATCACGAAACAGGATAAAATATTTACAAATCAAATATCTGATAAGGAATTTGAATACAGAATATTTAAAGAGCCCTTATAAGTCAATAAGAAAAAGACAACCCAATTTTTAAATAGGCACAGGACACAAAGACATTTCTCAAAGGAAAGTAATAAAATGGCCAATAAGCACTTGAAAAGATGCCTCATATCATCAAACATTATAATGAGATACATTTTATATTCATCAGGATGACCAGAATCAAAAAGTCAGACAATATTAAGCTTTGAAGAGAATATGAAAAACTGGAAATGCTATACACTGATGGAGAGAATGTAAAATGGTATAGTCACTTTGGAAAACATTCAAGCAGTTCTTAAATGATTAAGCATAAAGTTATCACATGGCCCAGTAATTCTACCCCAAGGGATATACTCAAGAGAAATAAAAACATACATCCAAGAATTCCTAGCAGGCCAGTGGTTAGGACTCTGAGATTTTACTGCCAAGGATGCAGGCTCAATCCCTTGTCAGGGAACTAAGATCCTGTAAGCCTTGCGGCATAGTCAAAAACAACCACCAAAAAAAACCAAAACAAAACAAAAATTTTCTAAGCCTCAATGACAAGATTATTAACAACCACAAACTGTCTAAGATATAAAATATATCTTTCTTCAGAATCAATCTTACAGAGGACATGCTAGAGGCATTCCCAATAAAGAAGTGGGGTACAATTAACATACAGAAATTAACTGCTTGCATATATACAAACAGCCATCTGAGAAAAAAATATAAGAATAAAGAAAAATAAAGGACAAGGACATCTTTTAAGTAATATAATATTTATACATAATTTGGTAATAAATGGGGCAACTGTAATCAATGGAGAAAACATAGATTCACTCAATAAATGAGGTTGGGAAAACTCATTTTCCACCTGGGAAAAAAGCTGGATCCATACTACAAATCTCACACAAGAATAAAATTCAGATGGATCAAAATTAGAGTAAAATATGAAACATTAAAAATAAACAAAGGAGCTATATGCATAACTGACTCACTCTGCTACACACCTGAAACTAAAACAACCTTGTAAACAACTATACTCCAATAAAAATTTTAAAAAAGAAAACCATAAGTATTCTAAATCAAATAAAATAAAAATAAAGGTGAACTTCCTTAACACTCTGGATTTGGGAAGGCTTTTCTAACTATGATTCAAAATCTAAAAATATTGTAATCATTGTTCAGTCACTCAGTCATGTCCAACTCTTTGCAACCCCATGGACTGTAGCACACCAGGCTCCTCTAAACAGGAGCCCACTGGGTTCCTCTGTCCATGGGATTTCCCAGGCGAGAATACTGGGGTGGGTTGCCATTTCCTTCTCCAGAGCATCTTCCTGATTCAGAAATTGAACCTGCATCTTCTGCTTGGCAAGCAGATTGTTTACCACTGAGTCAACTGGGAAGCCCTTCTAAAAAAGCATAGTAGGCTGATAAATTTGACTACATAAAAATAAAAACTTTCTGGTAAAGATAATCAAAAGCAAAGTTAAAACACAAACTAAGAACTGAGAAAAAAGACTGGCAATTTGTGACGAAGGACTACTATACTACACAAAGAAAGAACTACTGTTCAGTCACTCAGTTGTGCCTGGCTTTTTGCGACCCCAGGGACCACAGCACACCAGGCTTCCCTGTCCTTCATCAACTCCTGGAGCTTGCTCAAACTCATGTCCATTGAGTCAGTGATGCCATCCAACTATTTCATCCTCTGTCATCCCCTTATCCTCTTGCCTTCAATCTTTCCCAGCACAGGGTCTTTTCTAATTAGTCGACTCTTCACATCAGGTGGCCAAAGTACTGGAGCTTCAGCTTTAGCATCAGTCCTTCCAATGGATATTCAGAGTTGATCTCCTTTAGGACTGATTGGTTTGATCTCCTAGCAGTCCAAGGGACTTTCAAGAGTCTTCTCCAGCACCACAGTTCAAAAGCATCAATTCTTAGGCATTCAGCCTTCTTCATGGTCCAACTGTCAGACCCATACATGACTATTGGATAAACCATAGCTTTGACTATAGGGACCTTTTTCAGCAAAGTAATGTCTGCTTTTTAACACGCTGTCTAGGTTTGTCATAGCTTTTCTTCCAAGGAGCAAAGGCTTTGATTTCATGGCTGTAGTCACCATCTGCAGTGATTTTGGAGCCCAAGAAAATAAAGTCCGTCATGGTTCCCATTGTTGCCCCATCTATTTGCCATAAAGTGATGGGACTAGATGCCATGATCATTGTTGATTTGAATGTTTAGTCTTAAGCCAGCTTTTTCACTTTCCTCTCACCTTCATCAAGAAGCTCTTTAGTTCCTCTTGACTTTCTACCATAAGAGTATTGTCATCTGCATATCCGAGGTTACTGAAAGTGATTCCACCTTCTGCTTCATCCAGCTCAGCATTTCACATGATATATTCTGCATATAAGTTAAATTAGCATGGTGACAATATACAGCCTTGATGTACTCCTTCCCCAGTTTTGAACCAGTCCGTGTTCTAACTGTTTCTTTTTGACCTGCATACAGGTTTCTCAGGAGACAGGTAAGGTGATCTGGTATTCCTATCTCTTGAAGAATTTTCCAGTTTGTTGTGATCCACACAAAGGCTTTAGGGTAGTCAATGAAACAGAAGTAGAAGTTTTTCTGTAATTCTCTTGCTTTTTTGATGATCCAACGGATTTGGCAATTTTATCTCTGGTTCCTCTGCCTTTTCTAAATCCAGCCTGAACATCTGGAAATTCTCGGTTCATGTACTGCTAAAAGCCTCACTTGGAGAATTTTGAGCATTACTTTGCTAGCGTGTGAGATGAGTGCAATTGTGTGATAGCTTGAACATCCTTTGGCACTGCCTTTCTTTGAGATTGGAATGAAAACTGACCTTTTCCAGTCCAGTGGCCACTGCTAAGTCTTCTAAATTTGCTGGCATATTAAGTGCAGCACTTTCACAGCATCATCTTTTAGGATGATGTAGCTCAGCTTGAATTCCACAGCCTCCACTAGCTTTGTTCATAATGATGCTTCCTAAGACCCACTTGACTTCACACTCCAGGATATCTGGCTTTAGGTGAGTGATCACACCATCATGGTTATCTGGGTCATTAATGTCTTTTTTGTATAGTTCTGTATATTCTTGCCACCTCGTCTTAATATCTCCTGTTTCTGTCAGGTCCATAATGTTTCTGTCCTTTATGGAACCCATCTTTGCATGAAATGTTCCCTTGGTATCTCTAATTTTCTTGAAGAGATCTTTAGTCTTTCCCATTCTGTTGTTTTACTCTATTTCTTNGGTCTTTTTTGTATAGTTCTGTATATTCTTGCCACCTCGTCTTAATATCTCCTGTTTCTGTCAGGTCCATAATGTTTCTGTCCTTTATGGAACCCATCTTTGCATGAAATGTTCCCTTGGTATCTCTAATTTTCTTGAAGAGATCTTTAGTCTTTCCCATTCTGTTGTTTTACTCTATTTCTTTGCATTGATCGCTGAAGGCTTTCTCATGTATCCTTGCCATTCTTTGGAACTCTGCATTCAGATGCTTATATCTTTCCTTTTCTCCTTTGCCTTTCACGTCTCTCCTTTTCTCAGCTATTTCTAAGGCCTCCTCAGACAGCCATTTTGCCTTTTTGCATTTCTTTTTCTTGAGGATGGTTGTGATCACTGCCTCCTGTACAATGTCACAAACCTTCGTCCATAGTTCTTCAGGCACTCTATCAAATCTAATCCCTTGAATCTATTTGTCACTTAGACGGTATAATCATAAGGGATTTGATTTAGGTCATACCTACTAAAAGTAGATTAAAAGCAAGCAGATTCACATGGTCATATAATTTTATAAATTAGCAATAGTTTTTAAAAAAAGAGCAAGAATCTATTATAAAATAGGCAAACTTTACAGACATTTCAGGGGAAAAAAAGTAAATGTCTTTTAAAAATACAGGAAAAAATACTCTTGTAAGAGATTCAAAAATAAACCAACATTTCCTTTTCAATTCTCAGACTGGCAAAAATCCAAAAGTTTGAGAATGATTTTTGCTGGCAGAAATACAGAGAAGTAGGGACTTTCAAACATTGCATGGTGGACCGCAAGCTGATTCAACAGCATTGAAGGTCATCAAGTTACAATTTCACATTCTCTTTAACTCAGAGATTCCACTTCTATAAGTTTATTCCACAGACATATTTGTACACATGTAAAAGATGATTATGCAAGGGTATGCATTATAAACCACACACTGTAATAGCAAAACAGTGAAAACAACCTGACTCTCAATAAAGAAATAATTTTAAAATTACAGTATATCTATATTAAATACAATAATGTTATAGAACTATAAATGTAAAATGTTACTATGCTTAAATGAAAAGACAGTGAAAACAAATCCAGTGGAAAAAACAAGGTATGAACAATGTGCACAGTATATTTTGGGTAAAAAGAAGGGATACCAATCAATATATGTATTGGTATATATATATATATATATATATATANTGCTTAAATGAAAAGACAGTGAAAACAAATCCAGTGGAAAAAACAAGGTATGAACAATGTGCACAGTATATTTTGGGTAAAAAGAAGGGATACCAATCAATATATGTATTGGTATATATATATATATATATATATATATATATACACAGACACACACATATGTATGAACATATTCTCTAAGGACATACAATCTAATAAAAATGTTTCTATGGGATACTGAGAGGCTACTCAGACTAGAAAACAGCTTTTAATGTGTATTTATTTCATTTTTGAGTCATGGGAAATCGATTACCTTTTCAGAAAACACAGTAGAGAAGACAGTCTTTCAAAATCAAAACGCCTCTTTGTACATCTAATTGAAAGGGCAAGAGGAAACTAAAAGTAGCAAAGACTAACTGAATCAATTCTTCCAATGAAAGCAGTGAGTCTCTAGACTCAACTTACTAAGAGACCAGAAAGCTGTGTAGCTTTAGGGAACATAATTGTTAAAACAATAATCATTTCTGGCAAACTGAATCAGGAAGATAACAGTCACACTTAGGGTAAAACTATTAGTGACTAATTAAAGAAGATGCTATTTAGTTTTCACTTGCATTATCATTAACGACATTAAAACCTATATCCTCAATGTAATGCATTATACTACGTAGTACTTAAGGAGATATCTAAATGATAGATGGAAATATTTCCTCCTTTCAAAAACTAACAAAACATACCTGATATGACTTCTTCTTGCTGGAGATCTGTGAATATCAAAAAGGGTATTTTCCCTCTTTTTTTGATGAGCTGGTACTTAAAGAAAAAAAAAAGTCAACACAGAAATAACTAATAATTGATAAACTGACGTATAAAAGAAGCAGAAATTACTTCTGTTAATTTTCTGAATAGAAACTGTCTTCAAGTTCTAAATGCTGTCTAAAGGAAGCACAACAAAAATAAATACTTTGTGGTAAACACTATTAGCTGCAAATAAACATTCTAAAAAAACTGTTAAACTAAATCTTTGCGACTTTAGGTTAACCAAAGATTTCTTTGACACACCACCAAAACCCTAATCTATTAAAATGTTTTGATAAACTAAATTCATCAAAATTACTAATTCTGCTCATTGAAAGATAGTATTAAGACAATTTTTTTAAAGAAGCTATCAACTGAGAAAATATTTGTAAATCACAATGACTGATATCCAGAGTACATAAGGAATTCTCAAAACTTCAGTAATAAAAAACCAAACAATCGAATTGAAAAAATAGGCAAAAGATTTGAATACTTCACCAAAGATAATCTTGGCAAATCAGCATATAAAATTATGCTAAACTGCACTAGTCATTAGCAAAATGTAAACTAAAACTACAATAAATATATTTTCAAATTAATTTTAAAAAATGACCACACCTAATGCCAGCAAATTTGGAAAACTCAGCAGTGGCCACAGGACTGGAAAAGGTCAGTTTTCATTCCAGTCCNCAAAGAATATAATCAGTCTGATTTCAGTGTTGGCCATCTGGTGATGTCCATGTGTAGAGTCTTCTCTTGTTTGTTATTTCAATGTCAACATATTTCTTATTTGTAGGAGGCAAGACACTTCTCTCTCTTTTTTTTTTAAAGAAATGCCAAGACATGAACAGGGATTGCTGAGTTCTAATATGCCATCCTATTTTATTCATAAAATGCATTTTTATATAGTGCTCTGTCTTTCTTTGTGGTGTTTGCACAGCAAGAATAATAGCAATACTATCTACATGTACTGATATTAATTACATATTACTCTCCATTGCCATTATACAGTTTTATTAGTCATCAGATCCTCACATGTGATACTAAGATGCTAAGTTCCAGTGTGCCATCTAGATCTTAATTATTAAATGCTTTTTGATGAAGCTAAGATGTTTCACAGGAGAAGAGGGTGGCAGAGGATGAGATGGTTGGATGGCATCATTGACTCAGTGAACATGAGTTTGAGCACACTCCAGGAGATAGTAAAGGACAGGGAAGCCTGACGTGCTGCAGTTCATGGAGTCGCAAAGAGTTGAATGAGACTTAGTGACAGAACAATAGCAACAGTAATAATAGAATGATAGGTTCAATAGTGTGTGAGTTACATTTATTCTCATTTAAATCTCTAAGGAAAGTTGTGAGAAAGATACAGAAACAGCTTCAGAGAGGCTAAGTAATGGGCTAACAGGCAGGCAGAGAAAAGTGAATTATATTCATCAATAATTGATTATGAATTTGAAATTAAAGGAATTTACTTGTCAAGATATTTCCCTTCAGATATTTTATTCTCTTAAATCCTATAAAAGGCTGCTCTGGGGAAAAAAAAATGTATTGATTCACGGAAATGATTAATTTCCTCCTGTTCATATCAAATTAGCACAAATCTCTGTCTGTGAGTTCTTATATCTGAGCTACAGCTGTGAAGCTTATGGTTGCTAAGGAAAGAATTTAGAATATTAATGTTGGAGTTTTTAGATAATCCTGCAGTTCTCTGGCACTTCACGTGCCACTGCAAAAGTATGTTCAGGGGCTGGTGACTGCTTTTAGATAATGCCTGTTATAGAGGATAAAATAGCTTTTCCTTGACCACTGATCACCCACTTTAACCCTCCAGATTGCTTGACATCACTACGTTTGATGCAGTAGTGATGTATCACTACTGGATCACTACGTTTGATCACTGCTACTGTTTTCTTGAAGTGCCAAAATCTAGACATTAGTTGTGAGAAGAGCCAGATTGTTTGGTGGCAGATATTTTCTAGGATAGAAACTGTATTGCATCCATGACCCATTTTTTATGTCTAATAACTTTAATGTTGATTAGCTGCCCAAGATTAAAGAGTACTTTATTAAAATCAATATATTGTCCTAATTTTAATATATCATGGTTTAGTTGCTAAGTTGTATCTGACTCTTGCGACCCCATGGAGTATAGCCTGCCAGGCTCCTCTGTCCATGGGATTCTCCAGGCAAGAATACTGCAGTGGGTTGCCATTTCCTTCTCCAGGGTATCTTCCTGACCCAGGAATCAAACCCAGGTCTCCTGAATTGCAGGCAGGTTCTTTCCTGACTGAGCTATGAGGGAATCCCCATTTTTTAAAAATATAGAATAATAAAAAAATATATATATACAAAATAATATAGAATATCAAATATTATATATTCACCTGTTGTTATTCTTATAGAATAGTAGAATTAGAATAACAATAAGTGAATATTTCAACATGTAAATGTTCAGGTATCATGGCATTAAAAGACAAGAAGCAGCAATCAGATTTTTGAACCCATTTAAAATGGGTTCACAAATTTGGATTTAAGAAACCATGAATATTATCAATACCTATCCTTTTAATTGAAGATAATATAGTATATTTATATGTGTGTATGTATGCTTATAAATGTGTGTGTGCTTATATACATATGAATACGTGATTATATTGCTAGAAAATTCAGGATACATTAAAACCACACATAAATCTTTGAAACATATATAAAATGGAGTTAGAGTCTAAACCAGTCAACCTTTCTCAGTTTATTCCGTAGTTATATAGTAATTAGAAAATTATCTATTAAAACCATACAAACAATATTTTGTGTTTATATGTAAGATGAAGTTAGGTTCCGTGTTCATATATTTATAAATAGACTGTCTTATAGTCTTGTGTATTAGAAAATAATCTGGATGGAACCTAATCCTCTTCGGAGCAAAATGTCTGAAACATTGACGAACAACCCAAAATGCCAGCATCAGCCACCTTTGTGACTGCCAAACATCCCCTTACCGAAGAAATTCTGAAACATCTCCAAGGGGCTGAGAGTCCATGTGGAATCCTCTGATAGAGATGTGGGCTTCTGAGAGGATTTCTAGTGAGCTGTGTAGGCACGGAAGAGTGGGGTAAAAATCTGCCCATTTTCTGTGTGGATACCAATGGGGCCAGTTTTTCTAAAGGATTTAAAGCTTTCTATGATGGTTGATTTCCTTTCCTTTTCATTTCATTTCCAGCTTTAAAAATTGCTTTTTATTTCTGCAGTAAACTCAACTTAGAATTCCAGACAGGGTACACGTTTTGCTGGTAGCAGCAGTCAGTAGGCAAATAGACAATTGGGAGAGGTATGAGGAAAGATATGCCTCCAAGGGCATAAGCAGCATCTTCACTTGCTTGCCTTCATGGACTTCTCCAACACAGATCCCTCTGCTGTCCCCAAGATGGACCTTCTCATAGTCTCTCCATCTCAGTGAATGGCAGCGCCAACCTTCTAGCTGCTCAAGTCAAGAATCTGACCTCATTCTCTCACACCCCACGTACCATCAGTCGTCAGCTTCTGTAGATCGTACCATCAAAATATATTCAGAATTTGACCATCACTGTCACTAATCTGGTTCAGGACATCNTTAATCACATGGAAAAACAAATTTTAAGATATATTTATTTATATAAATATATATATTGTCAATTTGTATATATACAATACAATATATATATTGACTATATATTTATAATCATTATGTTATACATATTAAGCTTGTACAGTGCTGTATGAAAATTATATCTCAATAAAACTTAAAGAAAAAAACAGATGGGAACGTGGACTTCTAATTCCACTTGGAAGTAAATGAATTAGTTCTTTCCCCTGCCCCAATACTTTGGCCACCTGATGAGAAGAACTGACTGTTTTGAAAAGACCCTGATGCTGAGAAAGATTGAAGGTAGGAGGAGAAGGGGATGATAGAGGATGAGATGATTGGATGGCATCACTGACTCAATGGAAAAGAGTTTGAGTAAACTCCAGGAGTTGATGATGGACAGGGAGGCCTGGCATGCCACAGTCCATAGAGTCGCAAAGAGGAGGACAAAACTGAGAGACTGAATTGAACTGAATTGATATATGAGATGATAGATGTTCACTAAACCTATTATGCTCAACATTCAGAAAACGAAGATCATGGCATCCAGTCCCATCACTTCATGGGAAATAGATGGGGAAACAGTGGAAGCAGTGTCAGACTTTATTTTGGGGGCTCCAAAATCACTGCAGATGGTGACTGCAGCCATGAAGTTAAAAGACGCTTACTCCTTGGAAGAAAAGTTATGACCAACATAGACAGCATATTAAAAAGCAGAGATATTATTCTGCCGAAAAAGGTCCGTCTAGTCAAGACTATGGTTTTTCCAGTAGTCGTGTATAGATGTGAGAGTTGGACTGTGAAGAAGGCTTAGCACCGAAGAATTGATGCTTTTGAACTGTGGTGTTGGAGAAGACTCTTGAGAGTCCACTGGATTGCAAGGAGATCCAACCAGTCCATTCTGAAGGAGATCAGCCCTGGGATTTCTTTGGAAGGAATGATGCTAAAGCTGAAACTCCAGTAGTTTGGCCACCTCATGCGAAGAGTTGACTCATTGGAAAAGACCCTGATGCTGGGAGGGATTGGGGTCAGGAGGAGAAGGGGACGACAGAGGATGAGATGGCTGGATGGCATCACGGACTCAATGGACGTGAGTCTGAGTGAACTCCAGGAGTTGGTGATGGACAGGGAGGCCTGGTGTGCTGCGATTCATGGGGTCGCAAAGAGTCGGACACGACTGAGCGACTGAACTGAACTGAATGTTGACAGGAATATGAAGCAACTGATACTCATACACTGTTGGTGTTAATTGCTCAGTCATGCCCATCTCTTTGCGACCCCATGGACTGTAGCCCACCAGGCTTCTCTGTCCATGGGATTCTCCAGGCAAGAATATTGGAGTGGGTTGCCATGCCCTTCTCCAAAAGATATTCACAACCCAGGAATCGAATCTAGGTCTCTCACATTGCAGGCAGATTCTTTACCATATGAACTACTGCCAAGGGATTCCATACACTGTTAGTGAGAATGTAAATGGTATAATTACTTTGGAAGAGTTTGGTAATTCTTAGTAAGTTAGACATACACCTAATTAAAAAACCCAGCCTTCTACTTCTAGGTATTTATAAGAAAAATGAAAACATATGTCCAAACAAAGACTTGCAAACATATGTTCATAACAACTTATGTATTTATAATACCCAGACACCAGAAATGTCAACAATCCAAATATCATCAACAAATGAATGGGTAAACAAATTGTGATATACCCATACAATGAAATGCTACTTAGCAATAAAAAGAAAAATACTACTGTCATAGTCAACAACATGGATGAGTCTTACCGTTATCGTACTGAGTGAAGTAAGTCAGACAAAAAGGAGTATACACTATATATAAAATTTGAGAAAATATAAATTCATCCATGGTGACACAAAGCAGGTAAGATAAGTCACTGCCTGAGGGTTGGGAGAGGGAGGCAAAAGAAGGTTGAAATGAAATGAAAGTCGGTCAGTCGTGTCCAACTCTTTGCAACCCCATGGACTATACAGTCCATGGAATTCTCCAGGCCATTATACTGGAGTGGGTAACCCTTCCCTTCTCCATGGGATCTTCCCAATCCAGGATCAAACCCAGGTTTCCCGCATTGCAGGCAGATTCTTTGCCAGCTGAACCACAAGGGTTAGGAGTAGATTATAAACAGGCAGAATGAAATTTGAGGGTGGAGAGGTTGATGAAAATGCTCATTATCTTGACTGTGGTGACAGTTTCATAAGTAAATCCCTAAGGTATTTCCAACTTGCCAAACTGTACACATGAAGCATATGCAACGGCAATGGATAACATATATGACTCATACCTCAATAAAGCTTTAAAAAAAAAAAACAGTAGAAAAATGCCTCACAATCTTTTCTCTGTCCTAACACACCTGTCCTATTATTATCAGAGCTATCTGTGACAGTGATTCCTACCTGGAGTAGAATAATGTCTACATACTTGGGTGAGCTTCTAGTGAGGTAACTTTAATATTTCCAGAGAATCAATCACTGCTTTAGAGCATGAGAGTTTGAATAAAATGATCCATTATGCTAAATGAAAGTAGCAAGACACAAAGGTCACATATAGGCAAATCGATGGAGACAAAAGTGCATTAGTGATTGCCTAGGGCTGGAGGGATGGAAGTATAGAAGTAAGAAAATATTCCGGGATTAGACAGCGGTGATGACTGCACACCCTTGTGAATATACTAAAAATTCATAAATTGTACAGATAAAAAATAAGGAAAGCCTGGCAAAAATGGCAAATTTCATGATATGTGAACTAAATTTCAATATTCTAAAAACTGGAGGACATCAATCATGATGGAATTTCCCAAGAGCTGGGGAAAGAGTCAATAAAATAGAATCTATGGAACTGAATACTTGTCATCAGATTTTAAAATGTTAAGATAAACTGTTTCCTTCTCAAGACTAAAACAAAACACAAACCTAGCTTACTGGCTAAGCTGACCTTTTGTGACTTTAGCTTAGATTACTTAACCACCTGGAACACAGAGAGGCTTGCCCTAAAGAACTGCTGCAAATGAAAGTATTCAATGAACAACAAAGTAACACAAAAGTATGAGCAGTATTTATTTTTAAATTTAGGATTATTTAAATAAAATGTGCATGCACTATGTAATTCTATATTGCAGTTGTATCCTCCAACATTCAGTCATGGTGTGAACAGAAGCATACATAAGGAAAGATATATGGAATCTGTAAGAGATTTCATTCTTTTAAATTCAACAAAAAATTCAAGTAATTTTTTTTTAAGGAACAGAACAGAATAAGCTACTCTACTACAAAAAGGAAAGAAGTTATTTAGAGTCTCTTACCTATTGGAGGTGCTTGGTATCTATCCACTGTTTTTCTTTGTCTCAAATTATATGGCCTATCATTTTCTTCTCCTTCTGCCTCTTCAACCTCTATATCTCCATCTTCCTCTTGAGATTCTATTTTCCCACACACAAAAGGAAAAAAAAAAAAAACTGCTTTAATCTACTCTAAAACTGAATATTTATATTTTATCTTTTACTATTTCTACACAGGTGACATTTAAAAGTGTCAACACGGTATGATACAGCATAAATCAATGCAATTAAAAATGAAACTAGATAGATATAAAAGAAAATGCCCTTCCTACAAATAATATAGTTCTCTACTAAACATATCAGTATTATCACAGTTGAGCTCTTGATTCACCTATGACTTTTCAATCTTTTGTATTATCTTTTTGGACATACAAAGCAATAATAGAATACGATTCAAAACTTTATTACAACAGACTTCATTCAATGCCCAATCAACCACTGAATACAGTTAGCATTCACATACTACTTGATAGTTCAAAAAAAATATGCTTAAAAGATAATTACTAACGTTACAACAAGAGTAATTTTTGTTGGTAGCGTAATAGTTTATTAGGCCCACTGATAACAGGTAAACACAGATTAGTTACATTTTTGGTAGAAAAATTCAGGCAGAGATTGGGAGAGAGTATGAAAGCAGATTTCTCGGGTATTGGTAATAGTTTATTTCTTGATCAGTTTATAATTTACCTGGCTATACATTTAAAAAATAAATTATAATGTACATAAATCCTTTATTTTTAAACAGTGATTTTGCTATAGCTATGATGTGACATCTATTTACAGTTTAAAAGTCTGGTGAAACACTACTATATTTAAAATGGATAACCAAAAAGGACTTATTGTATAGCACATGGAACTCTGCTCAACATTATGTGGCAGCCTGGATGGGAGGGGTGTTTGGAGGAGAATAAATACATGTATGTGTATGGGTGAGTTCCTTTGCTATCCACATAAAACTATCACAACATTATTAAATGGCTATACTTCAATATAAAATTAAAAACTAAAAGAAAAGAGTCTGATGAAAATGTTTAAGCTTATGGTCCTCAAAAGCAATGTACTTTATGATTAACTTTTTAACCACAGGAATTGTCAATATAACACAATCATATTAACACATTGGAAAAAATTTTTAACTGTCAGTGATGTTCAGTGAAACAAGGAGACTAAAAATGCAAAGAACTTTACATTTTACTCATGAGAAAATTAGCAGATGCAATATTACTTAACTAAATAACACTTTAAATTACTTGCGCCCAAATAAGCTTCCTTAAAACTTCAAAAAATTACCTTTTGAAAAAAAAAAAAAACAACTGCATTATTTATTATGAGAAAAAATTCTAAACATGGGAAGTTCTCAGGGAAATCTACAAAGATGTTCAGTTAATAATAAGGCAAAAATCACATTATAAATCTGTCTCACCTATCCTGATTTTCTCCAAAGGAAGCAATATAGAAGATCTAGCTGTAACAACAATAATAATTGCTCAATAAAATACCTTCATTAAAAATATTGACTCTTCAAAACTTACTAATAACATATTAATTACAGAATTTAGAAATAAACCCATTCTTATCCATCTAAGCTACACGAATAGTAGGAACTAATAAGATTTCCCAGTGAAAAACAACTATACTGCATTTAAAATATACCAAATCTTCTAAAAATACATTTTAATAAAGAAAGTTAACACGTACAGAATTAAAACCTATAAATGTAAATCCTATACATTTTACTAGTCATCAATTTATAATCCTCAGACAAATGTGCTTTCATCTACTCCCAAATCCAGCCTGACAAATTCAGTCACGATTCTTCAAATCAGAACTCAGATAGACAGGCCTCAGAAAAAAGCAGTACTGCTCCCTCCAGCAGTATTAGCATTCTTTCCTTCTCTTAACTTCACCATCCTCTGTCCATAACTAAATTTGAGATCCAAATAATCATAGATTTAGGTGGCTACGGACAGAGATTTCCAGTTGAAAAGTACCTAAATACAAAAGAGGGCTTGCCTACTAACAAGCAAATCAGCCCATGGCAAATGTTACATCAGATTAGGTCATTTAAGGACTTTAGGTCATTTAAGGACTACTCAACAGCTTACTAGTAAGATATATCAATATTACACAACAATGCATAACGTACAGCAAAAGCATTTTTCCAAATGAAGGAATTAAATACTCAGAAATGCCAATGGAACAAAAATTATTCTGAATTATATAATATAGACCTCTAAAGTAAAAAAATCACCCATCCAGCAATATAATATATATATATATATATATATACACACACACACATATACATGTAGTTTGCATATGTTTTTCTTTCCTCCCACCTAAACTTTGTAGCATTTATTTCATAAAGGTGCTTTACAAACCTTCTTCTTCACCCTCAGTAGAGACTTCATGATGATTTTGTATCCCGTAACTATTTCTTCTCAGTGACTTTCTTCGCCTTTTCACTCTTGAATACATATCCATGTTTTCCTTTTAAAGAGAGAACTCTGTCAAATATTAACATGAAATTTATTCCCAGCCATCAGTATCACTAGCCCAATGGGACATGCCCCCTTGATAAAATTTATTGAGGATCTATTTGTAAGGCACAGATCAATGAAAATGGACCTTACTGAATTTAATAAATGTATGAAACAAGAAGAAAAATAAAACTTATACTTGAAAATTGGGCAGGGAGAGGGAAAAATGTACCTAGGGAAGAGGGGGAGGAAGCACTTGAAATGAGCCTTGAAACAAAGATAGAACTGCATTAAGTCCTCAACCAGAAGTATTAACAAGAGTGAAAGATAGGAAAGGAAGAACGATGTGTTTGTATTTGGACAATGATGTGTGATAAGATAAAGTTTGAAACCATATTTTGCCAGTTGAGGTGTTTTGGGGTTTTTTTCATTTATTTATTTTTAATTGGAGAATAATTGCTTTACAATGTTGTATTTGTTTCTGCCATACATCAACATGAATCAGCCATAGGTACACATATGTCCCCTTCCTCCTGAGACTTCCTCCTACTCCATCCCACCCCTCTAGGTCGTCACAGAGCGCTGGGTTTGAGCTCCCTGTGTCATATAGCAAATACCCACTGGCTATCTAAGGTGATTTTAATTAATTCAGCACACATTAAAAAACCATTAAAGGGACTTCCCTGGTGGTTCAGTGGTTAAGACTCCATACTCCTACTGCAGGGGATATAGGTTTGATCCCCGGTAGGGGAACTAAGATCTCACATGCCACATAGTGCAGCCAAAAAAAAAAACTTAGTTGACAACAGAATCAAGGTTGTACTTTAAGCTGTTGTTTAGTCACTAAGCTGCATCCAACTCTTTAGCCATCCCATGGACTGTAGCCCACCAGGCTCCTCTGTCCATGGGATTTCTCAGGCAAGAATCTGGAGTGAGTTGCCATATCCTTCTCCAGGAGATCTCTCTGGCAAAAGGGTAGAGGGTCTTTTGAGGAAGCTTGTGGCAAGCGAGGTATGGATAAAAGAAAAAAGAAAACAATGAAATCTCAGATTAAATTGGAAACGAAAAAGGAACAATTCTATTAATTCAAGAAAATTCAAATGCTGCTCTCTCTCTTTGAATTCCTCAATCAAAGTAAAAACTACACGCAGTGGTTGTTGTTGTTGCTGTTGTTGTTGTGTTAGCAGCTCAGTCATGTCTGACCCTTTGCCACCCCATGAACTGTAGCCCGCCAGGCTCCTCTGTCCATGAGATCTCCCAGGCAAGAATACTGGAGTGGGTTACCATTTCCTCCTCCAGGGGATCTTCCTGACCCAGATATCAAACCTGGGTCTCCCATATTGCAGGCAGATTCTTTACCCTTTGAGCCACCAGGGACAGTTGTTAAGGTTAACATACTCACAAATTCTGTATCTGTCCACATTCGAAGCCGTTCTACTTCTCCTGATCGACGATTCCGTCTAATGTTTATGTTGTCCATTTCCTGGAGTACAGCTTCAGCAGTACTACAATTACATAATAAAACTAGGGTTTAGACAATTGCAGGATCAAACTCTATATCATACAGGTAAAAGAGCTCACCATCAAAGCATAATTAAGCCATCTAATTTCTAACTGTATACCTAATATCCCAATTAATATCTTCTTCTGAACTAGCATCCATTAGAAGATAATGACTCAAAACAGATGGAAACAGGGAATGCTCTGGCAGTCCAGTGGTTAGGACTCAGTGACTTCACTGCCAGGGCCTGGGTTCAATCCCTGGTCCAGGGAACTAAGATCCCACAAGCCATGCAGCATGGCCAAAAAAGAAAGACAGAAACAGAACATCTTCTGTCATGATATATTAAAATAAAACTTACAAATAGAAGACCTTTGTTTACACGGCTTCAAATATTTAAATTCATAATACTACTGATAACTGACTATCAGATCCATGGTACCAAAAAAAAAAAAAAAAAGATGGAAATTCAAATCTTTTTATTCGAAGATGGTGTTAAAAATTGTATAGAATAAAGAATTTGTAAAAAGTTTAAAGCCAGCATAAGATTAACTGAACTGACACATTTTTTCTTTTTAAAAAAATTTTACTTATTTTTAATTGAAGGATAATTGCTTTACAATATTGTGCTGGTTTCTGCCATGCTGCTGCTACTGCTAAGTCGTTTTCAGTTGTAGCCGACTCTGTGCGACCCCATAGATGGCAGCCCACCAGGCTCCCCCGTCCCTGGGATTCTCCAGGTAAGAACACTGGAGTGGGTTACCATTTCCTTCTCCAGTGCATGAAAGTGAAAAGTGAAAGTGAAGTCACTCAGTCGTGTCCGACTCTTCACAACCCCATGGACTGCAGCCTACCAGGCTCCTCCGTCCATAGGATTTTCCAGGCAAGAGTACTGGAGTGGGTTGCCATTGCCTTCTCTGTGCTATACATCAACATAAATCAGCATAAACACATATGTCCCCTTCCTCTTAAACCTCTCTCCCACCTCCCACTCCAAGGGCAGATTATTTAGAAATTAGAGGAAACTGACATCCACAAAATATATACTGACATTGACATTTTAAAGATACACGGCACTTACTATGTGTTCAGATACTGATCTAGGTACTTAACAAATAATAACTAATACTCAAACTTGACACTACCACAATAAAATATAATTTCCTCCCCTTTCAAATAGGAATTACACTCATCTCCCTTCTCCAGGCTATTGCAAGGATTAAGTAGGAATGATTTATTATTTGAGAAGAATAGTTTCATTGCACATAGATCCTGAGGAGTCAGCTAGGCCATATCCAACATGAGCAGTCTCAAAAGACTTTCAATTCAGAATCTTGACTAAGTAAAACTATACCTATTATGTATCAGTAATGGAATTTAATGTTTCTTGAAAACTGTCAAAACATAAATGTTAAATGAGCAAATATTAAAGGACTACAGTAGTGAAGTTAAAATAAAATTACTTTTTGTATTATCTAACTATGCACAAGAGCTTTAAAAGTATGAGAAAAAAAATATGCTATCACATAAATTGCATTAAATCTAGTAAAGTGACTAAAGCTAACCAAGGTTAATTCAAATTAAGCCTTTAAATAATTGTACTGATTGCTAAGTCAGTGCCTAAGTTACTTTTTAAAACATACCTGGCTTGAAAAAAAAAAACAATTACATGAAACTGCTTACTGCAAAAACATTCATACCTATTTACCAGTTGATCAAATAACAAACTCTGGTTCACACTTTCAAATCTGTTTTTCCTGGAACGACAGCTTTTTCTGACTTCCATATCACCATTTATACAAGAAAGTTCCCCATCTCCTTTCTTTTCCCCTCGATGGGGATGGCTTCGAAGGGCTACAAGGAGAGAGAAATTTCCATTTCAAAGTACAGAGTATAAAAAGAGAGAAAAAAATCAAAAATTACTTTAAAAAGACTATATAAGGAGCTTACTATAACCTCTTAAATGGCTTTAATATCCAATAATGTAAAATGTCTAAAACTGTTTACAATCTGCCATGATAACAAATTATTTCAATTGTACTAATTTCTCAGTGGTTAACAATTATATACACATTTACCATGACTGTAATCCAGTCACTTCCAACAGTATGCTGAGCATACTAGTAAATTATGCTATTTTACCCCACTCTAGGACTCTAACAACATTATAAGTATTTCAATACTAACCAGTTTCATAACAGAATACTCACATAAGCTACTATGTCCGTTTGGTAATGTAGCACCAGGCTGAGAAGTTAACCTAGAACACAATTATATTTAATATGCAAACACATCAACATTCATTTAAAGAAACAAAAATGCAATGCTGGTGGAATCACTTTAATCTTTAAAATGTCACTAATGCAATATTACTTTTTTAAAAGGAAAGAAAACATTTTTTTACCTTAAGATTGATAACATACAAATTAATAAAATACATTAGTGAAAAGTCATTTCATTACTTCAAGAAAAGCTTTAATAACAAGTTATAAACTGAACTCACTCTGTCTTCAACTCTGTAAATTAAAATCCAATGGAAAGGCTTAAGCTTTGTATGTATCATAAAGTTAACTAATGCCATAAATAGCAATGGTCACACACCTTTACTACTTGTTTCCATTGACAACCTAAGATTCAAACAAAGTTATTCAAGGAATAAATTGTAAGAAGAAAAAAGTATTTGAATACCAACAACGTTTAATAATTTGTTCAAAGTATTATATTACACATTCTAAACAAATACATTAAAACTTAGTTAATCTCTCAAAAGTCATTGTACCACTCTCCCTTTTGGTGGAGGGACAGAAATGTTCAGTCACTAGAAAGATACTTAATATGAAAACTTATGGAAGAAAGTTGCAGTATACCTTACTATAATTAAAATTCAAAAACTAAAAATTGTTACATAATAAAAGAGCTGTCAACATAAACTTATTTTTTTGAAATACCCAACACTTATTATTTCCAAATATTAAAAAGGGGAGAGATGACATTCAAAAAATAGTATATATGACTTTCTTCTGCTTATCTATGTGGTTTGCACAACATTTTTTAACTGAAATATTCTAACATTTTTGGTTACTCTAGCATGCTTTATGTTAATTATATATATTAAATGTTATAAACATTAATTATAAATGTCCCTGTCTAATAAAAGTCACAGACAGAATGACTACATGATGTAAACAAAAACTATTACGTACCTTCTGACTATCAAGAACACAAAAACAAAAAACTCCATCCCTCCTTTCCCCAGGAAAATAACACAACCATCTTGTTCTAAAATACTACTTCTTGGAAAGTATTTCATTTTTAGAATCTTTATTACACAATTCTCCTGGTATATGAGCTTGACTATAAAGTGATAAAATTGATGTTGTTAGGTTATTCCTTAGAACATTATACATGTGGAATTTCCTAGAATCACTCTTAAAATCCACTTAAAACCATATAGAAAAAGCATAAATACACTTTGGCTTTGGACCCAACATAACATTAACTCAGTTTAATCAGTTAATTCACAACTCTTGGCTTCAAATGAATTTTAGCTGTATGTAAGACCAAATGGTTGGAATTTCACATAAATTATTCAAAAGAAAAGATGCTAACCCTAAAATCATTCTACATAAGAAATCTAAAACACTGTTGAAAAAATAACATCACTAGGATGAAAGCACAGTAACAATTTTTGTTCCTCTAAAGAAGACAGTGCTTACTTGCCTTTATTTCATTGCTAATGAAAAATCTGATTTAAGGTGGGAGAAAAAAGAAAACTTCTTCAATCAATCCCATTATCTTACAATCGTAGCTTATTGTCATCATTGTACCATTATCATTTCTCTTTATAAAAAGGAGAAAGAAAAAAAAAAGGAGATAGAATATGAAATACTCAGGTATAAAAAGATAATATTGGTATTTCAAGGGTTGGTCTGCCTATACAGTTATATAGGTGCTTAAAAAGTCTTTTGAATCAATGTTCCCAAAAATTAATCACTTAAAATGTAACCATGCAGGTTCACTGATTAAATGAATCCTCAAATAAATCCTTTGTATTTATGAAGTCCCCTTTGTTTATTTTTAAAATGGGGAGTAAGTGAGGGATATTTCCCTTTATCTCTGTACCCTAAATTTTTAAAATGGAGACACTATCACTGCATTCAGTAATTATTACATTAAAAGTTTCTACATCTTTAATTATGTGGAACATGCTACCAGTTCAATACCAGACTCAAAAATCATTACTTATTCACCCACATAAACTCAAGGCATTCAATGTTTTATGAGAATTTTAAACCTCAATTCAGCAAAAGCATTCATTTTGAAAAATTTTAACCACTACCAGTCTTCAATTCTAATGAGCCTCAGCAGTGGTGATTACACTTCTGCCTAACCTCACTACTCCTTAATCATCTGACCACAAAACAAAATGTTCACACATATTACACTTTAGTGTACAGTTAGGCTTATCAAAGATTTAATTTCATGTGTTCCTCAGAGTATGTCTCTCTATTATTCTACAGATTTATCAAATGCATGCCATGTTCTCCATGTTGACTCCCCAACACACAGCCTCCAAATTAAATAAATATCTAGTGGCTAAATAAATGTCAACTGACAAAAGTCAATGAAATGGGATTCTGAACTAAAAATATTTGTAAGCTGCAACAGCTATTTAGGTTAGCAAGTATAATTATGAATTTCTACATATAAGCTAAAGAAGAAAAGATGTAATACAACAAAAGATTTTTACCAAGAAAATCCTCATTTTACAAAAATATTATCAATCACTGTAATTATATTGATAAACTTGGGACTTTAAATATATGAACCCAGATTCTTCCCCCAAAGAAAACTTATAATCTATCTCAAATCATTTATGAAGACGACAAAGTTCTAGTTCCATTTTAATCTCTATCTTCATCCAATCCCTAAAAGTTATTCCTAAATGTTATTTTACCAATCAACAGTAGTTTCTTTAAAGAATTTAATGGTTGTTAAAGTCCTTTAAGATTCATCATTTTTCATAGCTAATACTAATTTTTATCTTTATTCAATTTTCCTCCAAATGAACTGTATTTTAAAAAATCATTTTCCTTCAGTCATTTTACCTTAGATGCTCTTAGGACTTTAGATTACCAAAATAAAGGAATTAGGATTCTCAGGTTCATGACATAAAAACTAATATAAGCACTCATATAAATCTTGATTTTTGTATTAATATTATCTCAAAATCTACAATATTTTTAACTACAAGTTTCCCAAAAATTCAATTCTGTTGAATCTGACAGACCAAATGGCATTTTCTTTTCACGTCATCTGAAATACTAAACAACTCTAGCAGTGTAGCACTTAATCACATTCCTCGATGAAAGCTTAACCCAAAAACCTTTAAAATTGTGTGAACTGCTAGACATTATTCTCCTGCCAAAACAGAAGCAGTAAATTCTATTAGTATTCATTATTTAAGTTTCTTATTCAAAATGTACTTAAAGTTTTTTTAAAGGAATATCAAATTCTTAAGGTCTTAAGGTATCTAAATGGAAGCAAAACTCTTTCTTCTTTTTACATGAAAGACATGATTAAGATTAATTTATACAGATCTCTGAGTGAATAAGGTGTGGGAAATCTACTGTACTAGAGAGGCTCATACTTGAGTTATACTGTTAAAATTATCTCACAATTAAAGGCAAAACTTTTAACAGTAAAAGAATACTTTTTAGAAACATTTGTTAAAAAAAGAAGCCTGATTCACTCATCTAATAAACACAGGATACAGATTATAACCCATAAATCAAGTGTAGAAGTATAATTAAAGGGAAGTACTTATTTTAAGCGACATCATTATAGTGATCTTGATCTGCTTCATCTCACAGATGAATGAGTATGGGAAAGTTGGGAAAGTTAAAAAAAAAATCAATAGACTGATTCACATAATTTTCAACTTAGCTCTCAGACAATGCAAAATTAAAAATTTTAAATAAAGTGGTATATATTAAATTAGGCACAGACTCTTTAGAGACTAGTAAATGTATAATGCCTATCAAAATCTATATAACTCCAAAGATTATTTTCATTAAAAACTAATAACAGTGTCCAAAATTTACCTACAGACATAATATAAAAATAATGTCAAAAATGAATTCCCTTTTGTTCGCATTTGGCACATCATCAGCACTTTTACATCAAAGACTTTGGAAAAAAGAGAAGCTAAGGATTCTAAGCTGAAAATTTAAATCTCTTCTGAATGTGTGTACAGCTGTCCTATCTACATTAAATTAGTACCACTTATTTTGGTAAGTAAAATTATGTTCATAATACATATCAAAACAGACACAGAGAAAACTTAAGTTGAAAACAATCAAATACATGAAAATATTTATTAGAAATTAATTTAGATTTTATTTCATTTTAGCATACCAATTCAAGTGGAATATTTATAATTTTAGGAAGAAGAGATTTTACTTTCAAATAAAAAATATACTTCTAAACCATTGTTTTTACTTCAATTTTCAGGAGTATAAACATGTATGCACATTCAAGACCTATCAAAATTTTTAATGTTTTGAGTAATAATAGTTTCTATTACATACTAAATGTATTGTTGGTATATTTACAGAAAATAAAATTATATACAAAAATTATAAAATAAGCTTAATACAATTTATAAGTATTCCTAGACAGGTGGTTTTATAATTTAAGAAAATTAGCATTAATATCAGCCCTGAATCCCATCAAAAACATTATGAAAAAACAATGGGTGGGTTCTCCCTTCTCACCTGGCCTGTCCACTTGATATATTCCATTCTTCTCGCTGACCAGTAGTTCGTGATTTTGATTTGTCTTTGCAAACAGAATCAGGTTGTTTCAAAGTGCGTTTGGCTGGAGGAGACACATGGCTATCACTTAAACTACCATCAGCTTCAGCTTTCTGAAAGAAAAAGTTTAAAATGCATTTTTTATTAAAATTCATACAATTCTTAAATTCCTGGATAGTGTTTATTCAACCAAAAACTATCTACTGAAGGAATCCTTCTACAAGTGTAACAAAATGTAATCATCTGTAAATACAAAAACAAAAAAGTTAGATAAATTCATGCTCAAAAAAGTATGTTTAGTTTTTATGTTTAAATAATTTCAAGCCTACAGAAAAGATGTGTAGCTATATCTTTTTATGACATGATTCATCATTCCTCTCTGAAATACTCCAGTGTGTAACTTACAAAGTAAGAAAATTCTTCTACATTAATATCATTCAATCCTCCCAATTAGGAAATCATTGATATACCACTAATTTGCTAATTTGCAGGTACATTCAAATGTTATCAAATGTCCCGACATGATCTCTCTTTCCTTTCTGATTCAGAATTATATCCAGGAACATATACTGTATGTAGTTATCAGACCTCCTCCATCTCCTATCTGGAACAGTCCCCTCAGTTCCTCATTTTCATGCCCTTGACTGTAAAGAATATAAGCTTTTTAATTCTCTGGAATGACCATCAGTCTGGGTCTACCTGATGTTCCTCGTAACCCAATTCAGGCCATAACATTCATGGAAGAATATATAGACAGGATACTATGCATATTGTACCTACCCATCATTAAGAATAACCTTGATCACCTAATCAAGTTGGTGTCTGCCAGGTTTTCCCACTATAAAGTCTCTATTTTTCCCTTTGTATTTGATTAGTTTATGTGAAATCATTCTTAAAATTAATCAATACTCTGTTCTTCATCAAACCCACTAGCCACAGCATTCACTGACTACTACTTGCCTTTATCCAATACCATCGTGGTGGTAATTATCTAATCCAATCACTCCTATATAGTTTAGTTGGCATCCTACTAAGAATTTTCCTTCCCCAGCCCTCCTTACTCAATTCATTCACTCATTTCCTAACTGGGAGGAAAGAAAAAGCAAAATTTCCTCAAGTTTGTTCAGTAAATTAACAGAAATTGCTAGGAGAAACAAAGGAAAGCTCACAGTCAAATAAATTTCAGAAAACAATGAGGTCCAAGGTTTTTTGCTTCAGGACTTGTAAGTCTTCGATTCATTAACACGCAGGGACTTCCCTGGCAGTCCAATGGTTAAGACTCTCTACTTTCAGAGCAAGGAGTGTAAGTTCCATCCCTGGTAGAGGAACTGAAATCCCACAGGCCACGCAGTGATACCAAAAAAAGTTAATATGCAATATAAATCTCCAAGTAGGGATGACAGTATATAACAATTCACAAACTTATTTTCAAGCTCTTTTTTCATGAGGCATCTGTCAGTTCAGTTGCTCAGTCATGTCCGACTCTGTGGGACCCCATGGACTGTAGCACAACAGGGTTCCTTGTCCATCACCAACTGAAGTCACCTGTAGGTACTAAAGTTTCACAAATACACCCTAGGAATAAGTACTATGTACTTACTGAATTAAATGAAAAATAGTAAAAGTATTTGAAGTTAAGCCTTTTTTAAATATATGAGGTATTATATAACTCTGAATATTATATGACTAGCAACTTTGACTATCATAAGTCATATGAGTTTATATGTTTATTTACTAGTCATTCTCTCATATTCTATAGGCTTTTTACAGCTTCATTCAGGAGTATCTCTCAAAGTGTTGTCCATATACTGACTGAATCAGAAAGCACCTGATCTGTCATTAAGAAACATAACCTGCTAAACTAGAACCTTGGGTGGAGGTGGGATATTTTCAATGAGGGCCTCCAAAGGATTCTTAGCACACAGAAGTCTGAGGACCTCTGGCATATAAAAGCTTTAAGTTTAGCATGACACACATCATCTTAAAAGCTGCCCTCTACTACTCGTACAGTGAAAAGACTTCAATCATGACTTGGCTTATAAACAGCATCACAAAGGTTTCCTTCCCTCCGAAGAACTCTAGGGATTTAAGTAAAGCAAAAAAAACAAGATGCAAATACTACAAAATAATTACTTCAACACCATCTAATTAACTTCAAGCTTTGGGAAAGCTTTACCTACAAACCTGATACCAACAGTTCACCTTTAATAGGATGATCATAATGCTCAACTTTAACTTCTTCAAAGCATTTTACTAGTTAATTATAACCTAACTCTTTGAGGGAAGGCGTTGCTAGTTTCAGGATAAAAATATTTAGGAGAGATTATGCAATCTACCCACAGTCATTTAGCAATATGTGCCAGAGTGATTACAATCCATGAGCAGGAAAGGCATTTCAAACAAAGGGAATAATTTCATTTAACAAACATTTGTTGAGGACCTACTGTGCACATAAGACATGGCGAGGGGGGAGGACTAGGTAATGGTTTTTTAAAAAGACTAAAATCTTCTTAAATCGAATACACAATCTATTAAATTGACAGCTACAGTAATAATATATAGCAAATTGTAGTAAGTACTATAATAGGAATGGGATTCCCGGGTGGCTCAGATGGTAAAGAATCTAGAAATACACAATTCTCTGAAAGCAAAAAACGGTAACTGCCAGCTGAGATAAAGGAAGACATCATAAGTCATGTGGACTTTATTTTATAACAACAATGGAACACCTAGAATTGTCAGAGGAACATGATTCAATGATGTGATACATTCCAAGAGAGGTATAATAGTAATAATGTCAAATCGTACAAAAAGTACAATAAAAAGTTGTTCTTCCCACCTAAGTGACTTTTTTTGCTAAACTCAGACCTTCTAAAATAGGTAGAAAAGTTTTCCAATTTGTAAAAGTGAATTCCCTGAGTTTCTTAAACCATACTCATCAGCTACCACAAATATTAAACACTATTCTACCACAAATCTCCTAAAATTAGGTAAAAGAACTTGAGAATAATGAAACAGAGAAGAATTTTATGCTGCCCTGGTTTTCAGGGAAGGCGTCCTGTCCAGATTAGAATTAGTTCAGAAATCTAGAACCTGGACTTAAAAAACAAAAAGAATGTACCCAAGCACAGGATTAAAAAAGGAAAAATTTGAGGCAGTAAGTGAATTAGTAAACCAAGAGATTGATTGAAGTCCTGATGATGGATTCATACAGCATAATAAATGTAGAAAATAAGAAATTGATTCCAGAAAGTAGAATAACTAAGAGATGAGTAACACCAATATTAAATGTAAAGACAGGGTGGGGATAAAAAGTGGTTGCTCTGTTTTAGGAGCTATGGAGTAAGGTGGAGGGCTGTTGGGGGAGACAGGTAGTATGCAGATGTTGATGGGAGAAATGTAACAGTGAATTATGATTTTGAAAGTTAGGTTTAGAATTCTAGCCAGAAATCTAGGAAGTCTATCAGACTGTGGGAAACACAATTCTGAGACAGAGTGATGTGAGGACTATAGATAGATATGAAATTGTACTAAAAGGGTCATAGGTTTAACATACAGAGTGAAAAAACAAGAGAATAAAAGTAAAAAACCTTTAAAAAATGCCTACATTAAAGAGAAGAGCAGAGGATCTCACATAAGCTAGTGAAAAACACAGTGTCTCACTCAAATAAGGGTAGAGGTTGGTTATAAAAAGATCAGATGGGATAAAAGCTGGTAAATGTGTGGATTGTTAATTAGGAGGTCACTGTAACTTTTTTTTTTCCACTGTAACTTCTGATAGGGCATTTCTGCAAAATGCTGAGGTGGAAATCAGTAAGTGAAGAACTGAGTGAGTGGTGAGAATGTACAAGTGATAAACCACAAAGCTACTCTTGAAAGTGTCAGAATTAAGAAAAATAAGACAATAGTCTTAAAGAGGTTACAAAGTCAAAGAAGTCAGTGAAGAAACTTTTTTTTTTGAAGAGACCTGGATTCTTGTAAATAGAAGAAAAGGGACCAGAGAAGAGAATAAGCTATAATAAAAATTTAAAGAGGGGAATTCCCTGGTAGTCCAGTGCTCTCACTGGACTTGGTGTTCTCACTGTTGGGGTCCATTCCTGATTGGAGAACTCAGTTCCGTTCAGTCGCTCAGTTGTGTCTTTTGAACCGTGGTATTGGAGAAGACTCTTTTCGACCCCATGGACTGCAGCACACCAGCCCTCTCTGTCCCTCGCCAACTCCCAGAGTTTACTCAAACTCATGTCCATTGAGTCAGTGATGCCATCCAACCATCTCATCCTCTGTTGTCCCCTTCTCCTGTCTTCAATCTTTCCCAGCATCAGGATCTTTTCAACTAAGTCAGTTCTTTGCATCAGATGGCCAAAGTATTGGAGTTTCAGCTTCAGCATCAGTCGTTCCAATGAATATTCAGGACTGATTTCCTTTAGGATGGACTGGTTGGATCTCCTTGCAGTCCAAGGGACTCTCAAGAGTCTTCTCCAACACCACAGTTCAAAAGAAAAAACTAAGATCCCACAAACCATGCAGCAACCAAAAAAGAGCAAGATAACTGATGAGGAAAAAGATTCTCAAACAGAAAAGAAAAAACAGAGCAGGAACAGCCCCTGTTAGGAAGTATATTGGTGCCATCCATCTGTTCCAGTTTCCTTTATAAGACAGCTTTTTCTTTCACCTTTTGAAAAAATGGGTACTCCCATTTTCATGAGAAAGCTTAAAAGTGCAATTTCTTTTTCTTTCACTTGTAAAAAGAATTCACAGAGGCAGCAGTTACCATGACATCAGAAAACAAAACTCACACTGCTATTTATTTTCTTAGAACCAATAGTATTCTACAAAGTCCTAAAACTTCAGGCACACAAAATATCCTAAAATTTCTTCAAATATCCCAAGAGCAAGAGCTTACTAGTTTAATATTTCTAAACAATCATCATGAAAGACTATAGAAAGGGGGGGAAAATATGAGGAGTGAGCTGTGGGGTTATAAAAAGACAAAAATAGTTTATATCTCTTACAGTTTAAACTGCAATTTTCTTCCTGGAAGATAATATCTTTTTATCTGAAAATATTACATGACTTAAAATGACAGACAACGGGCAGGCTAAAACATGCCACAGCCTTAAAAGGGAGAGCAGTCTCCTATTGCAGCACTACCACTGTAACTCAAAAACCACTGCTTACTTCACGTGCTGTGCTTAGTCACTCAGTCTGACTCTGCGACCCCATGGACTGGAGCTCGCCAGGCTCCTCTGTCCATGGGATTCTCCAGGCAAGAATACTGGAGTCGGTTGCCATTCCCTTCTCCAGGGGATCTTCCCAACCCAAGGAATGAACCCAGGTCTCTCACAGTGCAGATGGATTCTTTACCGTCTGAGCCACCAGGGCATAAGATTGTTAAAACCAGGCTGAGGAAGTATTCGGTTGGCCAAAAAGTTTCTTCGGTCTTTAAGTGAAAGACACATTTTTCACTTTCACCAAGAACTTTATTGAACAATGTATTCACCATTTTGTTCCATTACCTTCTATTACTTTTCAGGCAACTTCATAATTCCACCTTCCCAAAACTTTTTATCTTACTGAGCAAAGAACTGTTCTAGGTGCCTTTTATAGTCTTTTGAAATTTTTCCATTAAGAGAAATTTTGTAAAGACTGAAATACATGAAAATCTGAAGGTGCAATGTCTGGTAAATACGGTGGGTGAGCTGGAACTTCCCAAGCAAGCTCTAACAGTTTTTGCCCGATCATCAGAGAAATGTGCAGTCTCCCTAAAGGTCTTCATGATAAAAGAATATCCATTTTCTGTTGACTAATTCCAGACAATTTTCATCGAGCACTGCTTTTAGTTGCTCTAACTAGGAGCAGTACTTGTTGGAATGAATTGTTTGGAATCTGCTCCTGCTCATAGTAGAGGACTCCCTTCCAATCCTACCATATACACGACATCACCTTCTTGGGATGAAGATCGGCCTTTGCTGTGGTAGGTGGTGGTTCATTTCACTTGCCCTACAGTCTCTTCCATTCCACATTATTGTATGGTATCCACTTTTCATCACCCATCACATTTTAAAAATGGAACATTTTCATTACATTTAAGTAGAGAAATTACATGCAGAAATGCAGTCAAGGTTTTTCCTGACTAACTTATGCGGAACCCAATCACCACAGTAATGAACATAACCGAGCTGGTGAAAATGATTTTCAGCACTTGATTTGGATATTTTGAGTATGTAGGCTCTCTTCCACATGGTATAACATAAATTGTTCTCAATTAATATTTCACTTTGATTGGCATCAACTTCAACTGGTCTACTCCACCATGAAGCATCGTCCAGTGAGAAATCTCTAGCATGCAAACTTCCCAAACCCACTTTTGACAGTTCCATCAGTCAAAGCACTGACTCCATATGTTATACAAATGTTTCTGTGCATTTCAGTTACATTTTTACCTTTCTTGAAACAATAAAGCATAATTTGCTGAAAATGTTGCTTTTTTCTTCCATCTTCAATATTACAATGGCTACACGAAAATTCAACAATGTTGTAAGTTTGTTTAATGAATGCTGATGTGACAGCTGTTACAATTCAGTTTAACAGAATTGTTTCAAATGGAGTTCAAGATAACTAAGTGCTACTAGGGAAAAAACCAAACTATTTGACCAGCCACTAAAAGTAACAAATGTCTACAACTGCAGCCTGACAGTAGATTGTCTCAAGTAAGGATATTTGCTTGACTCTGTAGTAGTAAGATAACTTCATAAGCTTATTATCTTCAGTGATCCATTCCTTCCACAAACAAAATTTACTAACACCTATTACTATGTTATCTTGTTCCCAGGTGGCGCAAGTGGTAAAGAAGGGATCTATCAATGCAGCTCAGGTTTGATCCCTGAGTCAGGAAGATCCCCTGGAGGAGGAAATGGCAACCTACTCTAGTATTTCTTCGCTGGAAAATTCCACAAACAGAAGAGCCTTGCGGGTACAGTTCATGGGGTCGGAAAGAGTTGGTTATGACTGAGCACACAAGTACACACATATTAATTTGCTAGATACTAAATATACTTGATGATTAAACAGTCTGTCCTTAAAGAAAATTCCTAACTCCTTAAATTAGCCAGTAAAAAGTATATACAAAAAAAAAAAAAAAAAGTATATACAATGCTTGCTCGTTGGAAGAAAAGCAACCTAGACAGTGTATTAAAAAGCAGAAACATCACTTGCTGACAAAGGTCCATATAGTCAAAGCTATGGTTTTTCCAGTAGTCATGTACAGATATGAGAGTTAGACCATCAAGAAGGCTGAGCATGGAAGAATTGATGCTCTCCAACTGTGGTCCCAGAGAACACTCCTGAGAGTCCCTTGGACTGCAAGGAGATCAAACCAGTCAATCCTAAAGGAAATCAACCATGAATATATTCATTGACAGGACTGACGCTGAAGCTGAAGCTCCAGTACTTTAGCCATCTGATGCGAAGAGCCAATTCACTGGAAAAGACCCTGATACTGGAAAAGACTGAGGGCAAGAACAGAAGAAGGCGACAGGATGAGATGGTTAAATGGCATTACTGACTCAGAAGACATAAGTCTGAGCAAACTCCAGGAGATGGTGAAGGGGACAGGGAAGCCTGGTGTGCTGCAGTCCATGGGGCTGCAAAGAGTCAGACTTGACTTAGCAACTGAACAACAGCAACAATTGCCAAAAATGTTGCTTTTCCCCTTCCATCTTCAATATTAAAATAGCTACACAAAAGTTCACCAGTTAGTAAGCTTTTTCTTTAAAGCACAGCTGATGTGACACTTGTCACACTAAAATCTAACAAAATTGTTTCAAATGGAGTTAAAGATAACTAAGTGCTGCTGCTGCTACTACTGCTGCTAAGTCACTTCAGTCGTGTCCAACTCTGTGCGACTCCATAGACAACAGCCCACCAGGCTTCCCCATCCCTGGGATTCTCCAGGCAAGAACACTGGAGTGGGTCGCCATGTTCTTCTCCAATGCATGAAAGTGAAAAGTCAAAGTGAAGTCCCTCAGTCGTGTCTGACTTTTAGCGACCCCATGGACTGTGGCCTACCAGGCTCCTCCATCCGTGGGGTTTTCCAGGCAAGATTACTGGATTGGGGTGCCATTGCCTTCTCCAACTAAATGCTACTAAGAAAAAAGAAAACAAACAATTTGGCCAACCACTAAAAGTAACAAATGTATACAGTTAGTTTCAGCCTAACAGTGGATACAGTCTCAAGTAAGGATACTTGCTTGGCTTTGTAGTATTAACGTAACTTCATAAGTTTATTATCTTCAGTGATCCATTCCTTCCACAAACAAAATTTATTAACATCTATAACTGTGTGTTAGGAGAAGGCAGTGGCACCCCACTCCAGTACTCTTGCCTGGAAAAACCCACGGACGGAGGAGCCTGCTGGGCTGCAGTCCATGGGGTCGCTAAGAGTCGGACACGACTGAGCAACTTCACTTTGACTTTTCACTTTCCTGCACTGGAGAAGGAAATGGCAACCCACTCCAGTGTTCTTGCCTGGAGAATCCCAGGGACGGGGAAGCCTGATGGGCTGCCGTCTATGGGGTTGCACAGAGTCGGACACGACTGAAGTGACTTAGCAGCAGCATTACTGTTAGATACTAAACATACTTGATGATTAAACAGTCTGCCCTTCAAGAAACTTAACCCCTAACTCCTTTCATCAGCCAATAAAAGATACAAAAACTTAAGTGCGGAGAGTTTTGGGGAGCGGGGTGCATATTGCTTTAGCCTACTTATAGAACAATTTGGCAAAAACTATAAAAGTTTAAAGTATAATGTACCTCTGACTCAGTATTTCCACTTTGCCTAAAAGGAAAAGGTCATTTTATGTGACATTATTTATAATATTAAAAACGTGGAGAAAATCTAACTGTGTATCAACAGGGAGAAGTTAAAGGAGTGAGGTGTAAAGATAAAACAAAATGTTAAAAAGCTAGCAAGAAGGGCAGATATGAAAGAATGCACATGATACATAAAGAGAACAAATAATTATCGTAAGTAGTATAAATAACCCATACTTACATGTGCAATGGTCTGGAAAGATATACACCAGCTTTAACAGTGGGTTATCCCTGGGAAGAATGAACTAAAGGAATCATGGGAGTGGGGAAAGTCCTTTAATTTTTTCTGTGCATTTCTTATTATTTGAAATACTGATCTCATGACTTTAAATATTTTTTCTAAGAGCTGAGGTAGAGTCTTGTGTGCTCCTTTCCCTTCAGTGTCTGGCACATCAAGTCACTCAATAGATATTGAAAATTAAAGAAAGAAACTTCCATTTCCAGTTGAACTGTTGCTTTTAAAATCATATGGCCTTAGGCAACTATCACTTCTCAATTCTCCTATCTAATAAACTTGGAGACTTAATTAGAAGAGTAAAAACTAAAACATGAAAATTAAGTTACATTTTTTAATTCATTTAAAATACTTCCAAAATTTTCATACAGAAACTACCCCAGTTTCGCTCGTTTGTACACATCTCTCAAAGACGTTTCCCCTGTTTCTATATACATGTTTAAAATTATTACAATGTGACACTGATTAAGAAGGTACAGTGTACTAGGGCTTGATTTTGTTTTTTAAAATTGGATTCCCTTAACTTGCACAATCAAATATACAACTGCAATACCCACCCTAACTGTGAGCACTGAAGTATACTTTAGATAAAGGATGTTAGTAAGCTATAAGGGAAATGAACTTTCATCAAGCAACTTCAAGGTCCCTAACAAGTGAGCCACTTTAACAGAGGTACCAAAATGCACAACAGAGGTCTGCAACAAGAAGCATCGAGTCTTATTTACTCAAATTGTTGTTCAGTTGCCAAGCTGTGTCTGACTCTTTGCGACGCCATGGATTGTGGCATGCCAGGCTTCCCTGTCCTTCACTATCTCCCAGACAGTGAACTCATGTCCATTGAGTCAGAGATACCATCTAACCATCTCTTCTGTCGCCTCCTTCTCCTGCCTTCAATCTTTCCCAGCATCATGGTCTTTTCCAGTGAGTCAACTCTTCACATTAGGTGCCCAAAGTATTGGAGCTTCACCATCAGACTTTCCAATGAATATTCAGGGTTGATTTCCTTTAGGATTAATTGGTTCGATTGCCTTGCAGTCCTAGGGACTCTCAAAAGTCTTCTCCAGCACTACACTTCAATTGGTATTCCCTGGTGGCTCAGATAGCAAAGTGTCTGCCTACAATGTGGGAGACCCAGGTTCAATCCCTGGGTTGGGAAGATCTCCTGGAGAAGGAAATGGCAACCCACTCCAGTATTCTTGCCTGGGAAATCCCTTGGACGGAGGAACCTGGTGGGCTACAGTCCATGGGTTCACAAAGAGTCGAACGTGGGCTACAGTCCATGGGGTCACAAAGAGTCGGACACAACTGATCGACTTCATTTTCACTTTCACAATTCAAACGCATCAATTCTTTGGCACTCAGCCTTCTTTATGGTCCAACTTTCACATATCACAAGTCCCCACACTTAGTCTTTTTATAGGGATTTTTTTTCCCAAACCAGCTTTAAAATAGTAGGAAACAAAAATATTGCCAAAATATTATCTTCACATTATATGCCTGCTCCTCTCCCTACATCCACTCCCTGAAAATCAGGCAGCAAGCAATTACTGAAAAAAATCACTGTCTTGTGTTTCATATCCCCACAGGCTACTGTTCATTCTTCTAATCTCAATACTAAACACTACAACTCCAGATAGTCTAGTAAAAATCTGCCTACATACAGTTATTTTCTGACTGTACAATGGCAGCCTTCCTCACTTTTTCAGATATTTGTGAAAACTGAATGAACAGCATCAAACAGTCGTGATAAATACAGATGAGACAATAAGAAACAGATGTGTAAAAGATGACTAGACTTAAATATTACCCTATTACTAATACCTATTTGGCCTTCTACAGGCCACTTAACCTCTGCAGCAATTCAATTTCCTCAGCTGTAAAATAAGGATACCATCACCTGCCTCATGAGGTTATTGCAGGGGTTAAATAAGACAGCATTCAACACCTGGTATGAGATCCTAAGTAAACCTTAGTTTACTCCTCTCCTTCTTATTAGAATACCACCAAATGGGCTAAATTGTTGGGCACTGCAACATGTAAATACAGCAAAACTGAAGACCACCAATATGAAAATAATTTCACATGAAGCTACTTTCCATTCATTCATTCAAAAACTCTTTACTGGCAGTCCAGGAGTTAGAACTTGGTGCTTTCACTGCAGTGACCCAGGTCCAATCCCTGGTCAGGGAACTGAGATCCTGCAATCTGAGTGGTGGAGAGGGGAGAAGAGGAGACTGTTTATTGAGCACTACGTCTGGAAGGCACTGTTGCAGGCACTCAGGATATAGATGTGAACAAGACAGTCTCCATCCTTAGAGAACATCAAAGAGTTCCACTCAAAACACCCAGTGAGTAAAGGATCAGAACTCTTATCACACTGAGAATCCATGTCATCTGGCCCCTACCTTGAACTGATTTTTTTCTGTTAACAATTTCTCAGGTATATTCTACATGCATACTTAGAGCCATGAAGGTGGGGACTGTGTTTTATTTACCCTCTATTCTCAGAGTTCAATCCTCACAATTTTCACCCACTAGATTGGTTACTTATTATGCTATTCATTCTCTCACTTAACAAGTATTTATTAAGCATCTTCTATATGTCAGATGACATACTAGGCCCTGGGAATACAGCAGTTGTGGGAAAAATGAAATATAGTGCCTGGTCCCAGGGAGCTTATAGACTACTCTAATAGAAGAGTCTAGGAAAGAAAGACTAACCAAAAGTATATATTCTACCTATAGATTAAACAATCTAAAAATGAAAATGTAAAAAATCTTATGCCAAAATACTTACAGCTCAAAAGCATGTGAAGTTTAGAATCTTACAGCATATACTCAAAATATCTAAAAGCTAAAACAAATCATGACCTATTAATTTTAACATCGTTTTTCTATTGTTTGACATAAGCAACAAACAACACTTGCCTCTCTAAAAATTGTCTAATGCATATTTAAATAAAGTTAGCACATTTTACATATGGTTCTCCCCCACTTTTGTACTTCCATAGAACTTTTTACCCAAAATTCTATGTTTTTTACTCAGTGACTCATTTTTCACAAAATTTTCCCCCAGAGCAGACACATAACAGAAACATAAAACATTCCTAATACAAGATCAAAAACCCAAATATCAAGAAACCACTCAGGAACGTACACAAATGAAACCTCATCATGTGTGTCCAAAAAGAAATGCCAAACACATAACTCAAAATAATGCAGCACTCTCCTAACGTGGAACCTTAAAGAGACAGGATCACTCCACACTCAGGTACAGACACTGGCTGGGCTCCTTACTTCTCGTGACAAATGTTAATCCTACCACCTGTCCACTGAGCTCTCAGAGGTTACAGGTTTACCTATAATCAGTATAACACTTTAACCTCTGAGCCACCAGGGAAGACCCTAATCAGTATTTAGAAGACATGTAATCAAGGATGTATCCAAGGATGGTTAAAAAGATTATCTGCCAAGGAAAATGACTTGAAGAACTAGTATGCATTCACTTCTACAAGTGTAAATTTTATCCATGACCTAAAAAACTGCAAGTCTATATATCTGAACTACCAGAAATGGCCAACAAATGAATTTTTTTTAAGTTTCATTTTCAGTTCAATCCTGGAGATAAGCCTATGAACTTTATAGCTGCTTTTAAAGTTCAAAACTGCGACAGAGGAAATTGTTTTACAACATTACACAATACCACCTATATGGTGCTCCATATGAATTTGACATAAGGAAAAATTTGCTTTACTCCGAGGAACTTGTATTTTTCTCTACTTATCTGAGAGTTATATATATGGTTATATTTCCCTGTCAGGCTTCTTTTCCATGTTTAACCCTCAGCTTCCACCATGCAGCTTCTATTACACTGGCAAATGAATGAATGTTGGAAAAGAAAAAGTACAGAATGATAAAAGAGCCTATTAAAGAAGGCCTGAGAGATTTTTTCCTAAAAAATAAAAATCAAGCAGATTTACCTATAAAGTTACTCAAGATATGAATTTTGATTCTCTCAACTAAGATTCAAAAAGCACAACAAATAGGCCTGAAAGAGATTTTTTTTTTAAAGGGGAGTTGAAATATTATTTTAAAACTGCTTTCCGTTTCTGACCGCAGCATGAGTTTGCTGCAAGTGACTCTTAGCAAATAAATGCTAATTAACTGACCTAAAAGAAGTCAAGTTTTATACATGTTAAACAAGCAAACAAAGCCAAGTATGTAGGAGAAATTATTACACAAGAAACGGCAGAGCACAAGTCAACTTGACATTAAAATAGTGTAGGCACGAAAAAAATCATTCCAATAACCTACAATATGTATCACGTTTATTTCACCACCCAACATACACTTGGGGAAAAGGCAAAGCTATCACAGTTCATGGTCCTAAGGCTTTTTAGAGCAAATAAAATGTCTCTAGACACAGTGGATCAAACAGTCTAAAATGAGAGAGGACAGACGGGGCGGGGGTGGAGGTGAAATCAGCATCACCTGTAAAGTGAAGAACATCACACAAAAATAGAGAAGGGGGAATCCCTTCATTTCATATCATATCATATCAAGAGGACTACATCTGTTACCACAAAAATAAGTCTCCTAAAGCAACAGCACAAGCAACCCCATTTTCCACCAAATAAGTCTTTATAGATATTAGCAAATGTCTAAGACCACAGACATAGAGGGTACCTTTTAAGTACACCAGAAAGGGTGAGTCAGGAATGCTAAATTCTTGCAAAAGAAAACAAACTTGAAGAACTTACCAAACCCAAATCAACCCATTTCAGAAATATACAGCAAAGAAATAAACTGCATGCTTCATAAATATACAGTCTATAAACTTAAATTTAGAATTATAACTTATCCTCTTCTAAAGGACAATACAGGATTAGTAAATATCTTAAATTTCTCAGCAAAAGCAATTAGATCATTCCAGCATCTACTCAGATCAGAATACAAATCTTCTTAAAGCCGAAAAAAAAAATTCAAAGTAAATATTCATTGGCCTGTTGTTCATGGTCTTTTTAAACCATTTTGAAAGGACCTTTGAAACAGTTTCATTAGTATCTCTCTGGAAAGAGCTCTAACATCTTTCATTCTTCTAGCAATTTAAAAGCTACCACATGTTCATTTCCACCTTATATTATTGATTCCTTGCCTTTTAACATCTCCATAACAGCTGCGTGACAAATGACCTCACCTCATTCCTCAGGAGGGTAAGGACAGCATAATATCCATGAATTCAAAAATGGGACCACAAAATGATCAGTGACAGATGAGCTAATTGCTTCAGATTGAGACACTGCTCTAGAATAGATGAGGCATTCATAGCATGATACAATTAAATGCTTACACTCTAAATATTTTATTTGTACTTAAGGGTACAGGGAAAACCTATCTTCCCTTTATTTTAAAATAGATATTAGCGTCAGAAAGTCAGTAAACTTGTACGTGTTTGGAATAATTTCAACAGAAAGTCGAGAATAATTATTCTGAATAGTAGTATGCCCAACTTTCAGACTTAGCTTTCTTATTGCAACCTAAGAGAGCTGTAAGACCCCAAATAGTCTACTCATAGGGCAATTTAAAAAATATTTCCAGATTTTACCAAAGTAAAGGCCAAACATATTTTCAAAGATACAACATATTTCAGAAAAGTAAAATAAAATGTGACTATTGTATTTGCCTTAGTTCATTCTGATTAGTGTCAGAACAGTATGAGATACAGAGAAAAAGCATATACAAACATAATCTTGTAAACACTTATATAAAATAGTGCTTCCCTCCCCTAAGAATAACAAAATGGTGTGGATTTAAAGGAGTTATTTTAAATGAACAATGTCCAGTCAAATTACTCTTAGAAAATTAGTCTCTCTCTAGACAGAAGCAACACTTTCTTTTCTAAATTCATAACCAATCTCATAACACAACCTTATCGATTCCTTTAAAGTGATAAAACATACGTACTAGCTTAGAGCTTTACCTTGTAATAAATTTTGGTATCTACCACTTTAAAAAAAAAATACTAAATCATCACCGGTGTTCTTCAAATGTCACTTTCGCAGTAATGGGACAACGGTGGTGTTAACTCACCTTTTATAAACTATTCGTATTACCCAGACGAAGACATCCAAGAAACCAAACAATCTGGAGATGATAGTGCCTACTACCAATAATATTCGACATGTTTCTTTCGAAGTGCCCCTTTTGCGACCTGAAGGCTCTACTAGAAAACTCTACCGAGTTCCTTCTAGAACTCTGGTTAGCGGGCTGGCTGATTCTAAACATCACGTTTGATCGCTCCTGCCTGGAGAGGCGATAGTGTTGATTTTGTTTTTAAAGTTGCTGTCAGAGCAGCTACAAACTTTTTTCAGCATCCCTGCCTGGCTGCCAACTGGAGCTCTCCGCTCACTTCCTCACCAACTTGAACCACCCCCAAACAGTTTGAGAGTAAGCTGGAGTTAGACACCGGCAAGAGCTGACACACTTCACAGGAAGGGTTTGACACCGCAGAAAACTTTCACTTCTCCTCTCCAGCCCTTCCAAACCGGGACTCTGGCCCCTCGCTCATGCTCCCCTAGAATTCCTCTCTCAGGCCGGACAAGGACACAGAAAGGAGGCTGTTCTGATGTCCCCGAAAAGACAAACACCGCCCCCCCCGCCACCCCGCAATAACCCTCACCCCTGGACTCAAGTCCCGTTCTTCACACAAAAGAGCGCGGCCAGCAGAGCTGTCGCGGCCCTACCTAGCCGGCTGCCACCCTCCACCGCACCCGCAGACCGGGTCTCCAGCCGCCCGATCGGTCCCCACCGGAGGCTTCCTGCTCCGACCCGGCCAGACAAAGCCCCGGCGGCCGGGCGGACCTGCCAGCCTCCGGACTCGGGCCGCCGCGCTCTTACCCGGGCCTCATCCAGAGCGACGCCGGCGCCGCCGCTTCCCCCGGCCTTGGCGGCGGGGCAGCTGGCAGCACGGGTCTTGGAGGAGCGGGTCCGAGAGGAGATGAAATGGCTGCTGCCTCCGGTCGCCCCGGGCTCTACTCCGGCCCCAGGCCCAGGCCCAGGCCCGGGCGACTTAGATCCGAGAAGGCGCAGAGAGCTCTTCCGGGTGTTCACCATGGTCCAGCCAGGAGGACGGGGTCCACGCCGCGCTAGCGGCGCCGGCCGCGCCGGGGAGACCCAAGGAAGGCCGGCCCGCTGGCCGGGCAGTCAGGGCCAGTGGAGCCGGGCCGGGAAAGACAAGCCGAATCAGACTCCGCGGAGCGCAGACGAAGACAAGCGAGAGCAGGGCAGAGGAAGGGAAGTCGGCGTGCGAAGACAGGTAGCGGGAGACGGGATCGATGCTCCAGGCCGACGGCTCAGACTCTCTGCCGGCTTCGCCCTCCTCAGCGGGAGCCGAGCGGAGCCGCCATTTCTGCCCCTTTCTCTCCCGATCTCGTTCGAGCTCCGTGCGTCAGGGCTCCAGCGCCGCAGGGCCGATGAGACCGCTTCCGGCCTGGCCGCTGCGGGGCGCTGCAAGGCCGGCCAGCCCTTCTCCTGCCGGCTTTTCCCTCCTCTTCTCCCGCCCCTCCAGCAGGCCCCTCCCAGCGGCGCGCTGTCAGCGCTCGGCGGCCACGGAAGGGACGCTCTGGGCTGTTAGCTCTATGGTTTCTAGGTCTGGCCAGCAGCCGAGGAAGTGAGGATGAGAAAAACCAGAATGTGCTCGGGATGAGCTAGCGCGCTGGAGTCGGTCGTGGAACCTTCTTGCCCGGCCAGGCCTGGCTACATACACCAGCATCCCCACCATCACCCCCAGGTGCCCTGGATGGAGCCAGAAGGGACTGGCAAAGGCCGAGGATAGAGGGGGACCGGTGCAGACGAGGGCGTGGTGACCTGAGTGGAAATCCCAGGGATACCCAGGGACCCCAAGCCAAGACACTGAACTTGAGTCGTACTTTTCAGGGCTAGAAAAATGTGAATGATAATTGTGATAAAAACAGATCTGTGCCGTATCTGGCACATGGTTAAGCTTAAGAAAGAACTAACACTAGAACCCTGCGTCTTTAAACAAAGCAAGGCACTGTTGTTTTCTGTAACCTTAGCCAGACCTAAGGCGGAGCCCACGAAGAATGAATTCTTCTAAGAGCTTCCACTGCTTTCTGCCCGGGCAGGAATTAAAAATATAAAAAGCTGAAGACAAAGATACAAAATGTGCCATTTAACTTTCGTAGAAAAAGATTAAGGGACACAATATGAAAAGCTATTCTGTAAATAAGAATTATGCTCAATTCCAAAAATTATGTTCATTACCTAGAAAAATTGAAGACTCGGGAAGTCTTGTAAAAATCAACAAGCTGCAACAAAATTAGAGCATCCCAGCCATCCAAGCTACTAATTGTTCAACAAAACTGTATAATGCACTGGAAATGGAAGTGGTTTTTCTGTTGGCGAAGCAGTACAGATTCCAGGAAAGCAGACAAGTCCCTCTTACACTAATTTGCATGCCACACCCTCCCCAGAACACTTCACCCCCTATTTAAAGCCCGCCTCTTGGGTATGGAAACCTCGTAATACAAGACTTCAGTTTTCCTGTGTCAATTAGCTATGAGATCATTGAACGAGACAAACAGCTTCATTTCCTGCAGAAAGAAGCTGGCTTTATTATTCAAAGTACCCTGAAAAGGTGTATGGTATGCAAATTAGCAGGCAAAGGACTTGCTTCTGTATTTGTTTTTGTACACCTAAATTGAGAAAGCCAGATTGTTATTTGAGTTACCACAACCTAGATCAAACCAATCAGTCCTAAAGGAAATCAGCCCTGAATATTCATTAAAAAGACCACTGCCGAGGCTGAAGCTCCAATACTCTGGCCACCTGATTCAAAGAGTCGAATCATTGAAAAAGACCCAGATGCTGGGAAAGACTGAGGGCAGAAGGAAAGGGATAGGATAACTAATCCAATAGACATGAATTAGAACAAACGCTGGAAGTTAGTGAAGGACAGGGAAGACTGGCCAGCTACAGTCCATGGGGTCACAGAGTCAGACCTAGCTTAGCTAGAGAACATCTAAAAATGCCAACAATGTTGCCTTTTTCCTTCCATCTTCAATATTGGCTACACAAAAGTTACCAACTTTGTAAGTTTGTTTTTTTAATGCATGCTATTGTGACAGCTGTCATGATACAATCTAACAAAATTGTTTCAAATGCAGTTAAAGGCAATTAAGTGCTACTAGGAAAAAAAAAAAACTTTGGCCAACTGCTAGAAGTAACAAATGTGTATAGCTACAGCCTAACAGTGGATACAGTCTCAAGCAAGGATACTTGCTTGGCTTTGTAATATTAACGTAACTTCATAAGCTTATTAACTATCTTCAGTGATCCATTCCTTTCACAAACAAAATTTACTAACACCTATTAGTGTGTTTGGCTTCCCTTGTGCCTCAGCTGGTAAAGAATCTGCCTGCAATGAGGGAGACCTGTGTTTGATCCCTGGGTTGGGAAGCTCTCCTGGAAAAGGGGAAGGCTACCCACTCCAGTATTCTGGCCTGGAGAATTTCATGGACTGTATAGTCCATGGGGTCACAAAGTCAGCCTGAGTGACTTTCAATTTCACTTTCATTACTGTGTTAGATACTAAATATATTTGACTATTAAACAGTCCTTCCTTCAAGAAACTTAATGCTTAACTTCTTAAAGCATCCAGTAAAAGGCATATAAGACACTTAACTCATTGGAAGAAAAGCTCTGACAAACCTAAACAGCGTATTAAAAAACAGAGACGTCACTTTGCCAACAAAGGTTCATATAGTCAAAGCTATGGTTTTTCCAGCAGTTGTATATAACAGTACCTTTACTGGGTTTCCCAGGTGGTGCTAGTGGTAAAGAACCTGCCTGCCAATGCAGGAGACATAAGAGACACGGATTTTCCCTCTCTGGGTCAGGAAGATCCCCTGGAGGAAGGCATGACAATCCACTCCAGTATTCTTTCCTGGAGAATCCCATGGACAGAGGAGCCTGGGAAGCTACAGTCCGTAGGGTCACACAGAGTCAGACACAACAGAAGCAACTGAGCACACACCCACACACCATTTACTGTTTATTCGAACGCTAACTGGTGCCAGATACTCTGTCAGACCAGGAAACATGGAGGGTCGGGTGTTTGGTTTTTTTTAAACAACATAGTTCTGGCCCTCAAAAAGCTCATAGACAAGAAGGGAACAGAGACAGACAAGGAACCAGTAAGCTGCTGAACTCTGTGATTAGAAAGAATAAGGCAGAAACCTCTAATTCAAGCAGTGTTTAGAGAAAGCTGAGAATTGATGACCTCTGAGATGCATCTTGAACCACAAAAGAAAGAAAAAATGGACCCCAAAAAAGGAAAGGTTGGAGGAGATTTTAAAGAGCTACTTGTTTTACACAGTATAGAGAAAATAACTGAAAAA